>CCAG010016650.1:0-32812 GCA_001077435.1 Glossina morsitans morsitans | reverse complement strand
CAAAAAATATTAGAAGCTAGACGGCTAACTGCGATTTATTATGTGAACAATGTTAATACTCGCACAGCGTTGAAGAACGTTAATGAAGCTTACAATGGCTTCAAGGTATGTCACCTAAATAGTTGAAGCTTTAAAAAGCCAAAAATTGATTACATGAATTAAATACCAACCATCGCTTTGTCGTTTGTATAACTGAAACATAGTTTAATTCAAATGGCGACAATAAGTGTTACAAGATTACAAAATATAATTTAAAAGGACATGACAAAATTCCTGAGTGGTGAGAGGTGAAAGAATTTCAGCGACTAATTGGTCTGAGACAAATAGTTTAAAGTCAAATTCATTAAAAAACAAAAGCCGCTTTAACAAAAGCCACTTAACAAATTCTATACAGGCTCCGTGGCATTTGTTTTACTGGCAGCGAGCGGATTGAAATCGTCAATGTTGTCACAAACGTTGGATATAAAGTCAGCTTAGTGGAAATACCCAATATTTTAAACAAACTGTATATATGTACATGCTCTTCACTAACTCGTTGTCGCACACATTCTTAACTTAACTCCAGAGGTCAAGCTTGCAATTGCATGTTATGCCCAGCAAAGACACTTCTTGTTTGGCTTGTTTTTTTTTTTTGTTTTTTCTTCAATGTTTATTTTAGTGTCGACTAAAGACTAAACTCATATCGTGTGAAAATATATTTTTAGTTCCAAGTCATTTGAATGAAATTTCCATAAACGCTAAATATTTCTATATTTTTAAATTTTGAAATCTGATTACTGTGCTCTCGCCAATAGCCGGTAAAGAATTGACAATTGATTCCATGATTAAAGCGTTAGCACTATGATGTGGACTAAAGAAGATGAATGCGCTTATTGCGCTTATATAATATTGCCGAGCAATAATAAATTTTATTTCATTTCTTGTCTTTACAGCTGCCGAAGGGGGCGCTATGGTCAGCATTTGTTCTGCTGTGGACTTTACTTTTCATTAATGGTGAGTTTCGCATCATATATTAAACAATATTCTAGAAAGTGTCGGTTAGCGAAGAGCCTCTTTAAAATAAGTAAAAACTTTTTAGGTATACACGGCCGACCATCAGATAACCTGTGCAAACAATCTTGTCGAATATAAACTAAGAAAAAATGTATTTTACTTCCATGTAAAGGCATACTGTTCCTAAGAGGGGAGTCCAAATTTTGCAAAATCAAGCTTCTTTGCAATGATTTTATTAATCCCCATCTATTTTCGTAATAAAGTGCTAAAAATTAAATTTTATTCCCATACTTTGCATGAGAAACCTTATAAAAGGTTAGAATGTCAAAGAGTGCTCAGTAAGTCTATATATCAAATCCCTGCTGTAGGACATTTTCACCATAAAATGCTAGAACTACTACTAGACTGCCTTGTAAGAGAGTTCATAAGACAGTGGGTGGAAAAAATTAATCGATCCGATCAAAATAGTACGATAGTACTAAGATAGTACTCTGAAATATTATCACGCAATGGTTTTTGTGGCGAAATTTTGAAAGTAGAAAAAATTTTTCCAAGTAACAACTTCTTCCAAATAAGGCATTTTCACCAATTTTCAAGAAGATTAATTCTTGGGCTAAAATATTTCGAAATATCTTAAAAATTGTGAACTGCAGGTTGACCACAATTTACCCAAACATACATCAGACATACGGATAGAGAAATTTAAGTTAATGAAAACAGGGTGTCTAGATCGATTGCTTCAATGAGGTATGAGCCCTATCTTTGTTCTCTGCACCTGCGTCTTATATATATTCACAAAAGCTTAACATATGGCTATTGCAAGTCCATTGTTCACGGAAATAAGTTAAAAGAAATAACGATCGCAAGTTGAAGTGGAAAATAAATTTTCTTTTGTCACTTACATTCAGGAGTCAATTCGGAGGGGAGAATTGTCTGCTATTACACCAACTGGAGTGTCTATCGGCCAGGCACTGCAAAATTTAATCCGCAAAACATAAATCCGTATCTATGTACGCATTTAATTTACGCCTTCGGTGGATTTACAAAAGACAATCAAATGAAACCATTTGACAAATATCAGGACATAGAACAAGGTAATTGATGAAATGAGAAAATCGCGGCTATTTGTGTGCATCAATATCTAAATATGTATTGGAACTTTCTCAAAAGGTGGTTATGCTAAATTTACTGGTCTCAAAACGTATAACAAACAATTGAAGACAATGATCGCTATTGGCGGATGGAATGAAGCATCGTCACGTTTTTCGCCCTTAGTAGCTAATCCCGAGCGTCGGCAAAAGTTCATTAAAAATATATTAAAATTTTTGAGACAAAATCACTTTGATGGAATTGACTTGGATTGGGAATATCCGGCACATCGAGAAGGCGGTAAGCCTGGCGACCGCGATAACTATGCCCAGTTTGTACAAGAGCTTAGGGCAGAATTTGAACGTGAATCGGAGAAGACTGGACGTCAGCGTTTATTACTTACCATGGCTGTTCCGGCTGGCATTGAATACATTGAAAAAGGCTACGACATACCCAAGCTGAATAAATACCTGGATTGGTTCAATGTATTGACTTATGACTTTCATTCATCTCATGAACCATCCGTTAATCATCACGCTCCATTATATCCCCTGGAGGAAGATTCAGAATACAATTATGACGCTGAGTTGAATATAGTAAGTTTGTCAGTGATGTAAAAGTGGCAAGTGTAGTAAGCAAGAAAGAAATGAAATAAATCATAGATGTTATGCTCTTTTTAGGATTATTCTATAAAATACTATTTGAAAGCTGGCGCTGACCGCAACAAATTAGTTTTGGGCATACCTACATACGGTCGTTCTTATACTTTGATTAATGAGGAAAGTACAGAAATCGGAGCACCGGCTGAGGGTCCTGGGGAGCAGGGAGATGCTACCAGAGAAAAAGGCTATTTAGCTTTTTATGAAATTTGTAATAATATTAAAGAAGACCCCGACTGGGAAGTTGTACAGCCAAATATTAATGCAATGGGTCCATATGCCTATCGTCGAACTCAATGGGTAGGCTATGATGATGAAGCAATTGTGCGTAAAAAAGCTCAGTATGTAGTCGAACATGGGTTAGGTGGCATCATGTTTTGGTCCATTGATAACGACGATTTCCGAGGCACATGTACTGGTAAACCATACCCTTTGATTGAAGCAGCCAAGGAGTCAATGTTTGATGCTATGGGGTAATATAATTAGTTATTGTTTTTCAAGTCTAAGTTTTTATTTATTTCTTTATTTATATGAAGCCTCGGCATCAATGAAGTGTCGAAATCTAGTGCACCTAGAAAATCGAATCGATCAAGGAATCATGAAAATTCAATTGGCACTCGTAACCGTATCAATGTAGGTGACAAATTAACGTACGAGGAGCGCAAAGAGAGTTCACGTCGCACTTCCAATCAAGAAACACGTAAGCGCCTTCAACACAGCACTCCTAGGTCCCCTAGCAGTACAACGATTAGACTGACTGAAGCGGAAGGTTCCTCATTATATATCGGTGGCCGCACCACCACACCTCCACCACCAACTACTCCAGATCCTGGAACTGGTAAGTATTGAATTGCATTTATTATTCAACCCAAACTCAAGGAGTGTGTTACGTTTTTCATAGACTTTAAATGCGAAGATGAAGGCTTTTATCAGCATCCCAGAGATTGCAAAAAATACTACTGGTGCTTAGACAGTGGACCTTCTGGATTAGGTATTGTTGCCCACCAGTTTACTTGTCCATCTGGATTATATTTTAATCCTGCTGCCGATTCATGTGATTTTGCTAGAAACGTTCCTTGTAAGACTAAGAAGTGAGTCTACAGTTTCTTTTTTTTTCAATTGTTTTAAGAGACAATATTTGAAAAATTGATAAATTCCTAAGATCTACTACTGCTGCCCCTGTTACAAAGTCGTATGCCGGTACCTCCGTTGCGACAACCGCCAAACCAACGGCTTCTGTGAACCGCATTACAGCGGCTACAGCTCGTACAACGTTTTTCAGGACTACTTCCACTACCGCGCACACCACTACTACAACTGCTAAACCGCCAGTGGAAGAAGAAGATTATATGGACGTAGAGGAACAGCATTCTGAAGAGGATCCTAAAGTAATTAAAGAATTAATCGAATTAATTCGCCGTGTTGGAGGCATTGAGGAGTTAGAAAAGCATTTATTGCGTAAAGATGACGGTACTATTTCCTTTAAGCAACAAAGTTCAAGCAGCTCAAATTATGCCGAGTCCACTACGTCTTCCAGTATTAGCAAATCGCTTTATGACAAAGTGCTAAGTAGACCAAATGCTTTGAATTCCTTTCGTAATCGTTTTATTCCTTCAAATTCTTATCGGAAAACTGAACAATTTGATAGGGAAAAGTCGGACGAAGAATCAGAAATCGCTAATGAAAATGACACAAATAATTCTAAGTCGACTTCAGAATACTCTAAATATTCGTCAGTGGTAAGAGGAAATAGTCGCCAAGGTCCACAAAACGAGGGCTTAGATAAATTACCCGAATTCTCAGGATTCCTTAAAGAAAGAAAGCAGTATGTAACAATCAATCGTAACCGAGGCAGCCAGAAAAAAATCGAGAGAGTTGAGTCTGATGAAGAAGAAATTGCTGCGACAATTAGAAGCGAACAAATTACAGATAAACCGTTCAGTGTGACGACACCATCTTATACAAGCATCAGGCGCACTAGACCGTCTACAACTGCCTCTCTAATTGAAGAGGAAGACTTTAAAGACACAACCATAACTAAGCCGCGTGCTTCTCTAAGTAGGATGCACACTACAGACGCAAGTAGTGAACAAGCCGATGTAAACGAAGATTTAGCATTGGTCAAGTAAGTTTAAGAATGAGCTCTGGGATTCTCGCATTGGACAAAGAAAGAATTCCTTAATTACTTATAGATACAAATATTTGGAACGTGCGCGATCGAATGCTGAAGACAGCCAAGCCGATAAACTGAATGAAAATAAGAAAAATGAAGAGCAAGATGCAGATATTACTCATCAAAAAGAAGACCAAAAAATTACGGTACAGTTGAGCGCTGCTAAAGCCGACTACAGCACACAACAGCTACAAGAACAAGTCACTACTATACCAGTAACACAACGTACCTATGTCAGCTTAGGTCGCAGAACAACAACAACAGCATCAAACACAGAAACTAGTACACCTGTGGTACTTGTAACAACAACACCCACAGAGACTTCAACAGCTGCACCTAACAATATCGAAAACTTAACATATCAACCACTTATCGCCCTAACAACTACCATTGCTACAACCACCACTAACCTACCCGCCACTATTACAAATACATCGCCAAGTATAACCATTATTCCATCCATTACAAGCGACTTACTCAGCTCCTCTAAGGTGCTTAAACAAGAATATCAATTATCCCAAAGTACGCTCCCTGACTCTCCTACACCTGACTCAACAGCAACAACCTTAACGACTGAATATAACTTGCAGGCAATTAAGCACGAAACTGACAGTCCAGCAATCACTGTAACTACTGAAAAATTTTCGACGCCTACTATCCCTGGGCTTACGGACAATAAAGACGAGGTAAACTTAGTTATTAGAGATCAAAACCAATCGACTGTGTACAATAAAATAATGAGAGATACTACTCCTGTCATCACAAACACTTTAACTACTATCACCGAAAAATACACTTCCTTTACCAATCGAAATAATACTGACTCTCTGAGTTCACCTAATACCGCTTATAAATATTTTGGCGGAAAAAGAGAAAAAGATCAACAAAAAGTACTAAGTCGTTCCTCCCTAAAACAGACAACCGAATTGTATCCTTTAACCACAACCATAACCAACGAATCCATAAATAATGAATTCCTGGGTAGTGTATCTAGTCCAAGACCTTTTGGTTATCCCAAACGTCGTGGAAGGCCGACGGTCTCCAGTACGACAACTGTAGCAACCGAAGTGACTTCTGTCAAGACACAAACCAAAGAAAGACCAAGTTTTGTACAGAAAGCAAAATTAAATGCTGCAGTAACTCCTCCAACGAAGGTGAGTTCTAACATAGATCATTTATCTCAAAACTATGAAATGAATCCTCTTGGCAAAGAACTCCACAATCATGACTTGAGCACCACCATTCGCTCTTTAGATTACCTTCAATACTCAAGTAAAGAAAATAAAGAAAAGCAAGTTCTAGGGGACGCTATTGTAGAGCAAGATATTGGTCTAGAAGTAGATAACGAAAAAGAACATCTTGTAGATAATAATACGAAGGAATATGGAACAAATATTGTAGATAAAGCGAACGGTAACCTAATTAGACAAAGAAATTATCTTGGTAAGAATACTTCATTAGAAGTGGACCTTATTGAAACGCAATATTTAAATTTAAATAGAACCTCTATAACATACACCGACGTAATTCGAAATCGTACTGTAAACAATCAAAAAGAAAACTTTCCGTTAGCTGAACGAGATAAGGAGAACTCCGAAAACCAAAACAAGCAAATATTGAATAAAGAAAACACCAGTGATCTAGGTTCCGCGGGAAAGAGTGATATTACAGTAGAAAATAACGAATCAAGTATTCAAGTAACAGAAAATCCAATTAATCCAAATAAGCAGATAGAAATGGAGAAAATTAGTATAGAATCAGTTGAGAGTCAAATATTGAAACCTCTCATAGAAGAAAAGCCAAAAACTAAGGAAATCTATAAATTAAATTATGTGAAAGAAGTAACTACCACATCTAATGAACTACTCTCCGACAGTGAGCTGGGGCGAGAAAACAACGCCTCAAATAACGAAGAGAATAGTCAAAGTAGCAAGAACGCAACGTCTCTTGAAGATGTAATGTTAACAGTCACTACAGCTGCTTTAGCTTACAAAAAAAATACCTCTGTGCAGCTCGATGGGGAAGATATTACTATTAAATCTATATACAACGATAACGGTAACGAAAGTAATGTTAACGAAGCTCCCACCTATAATGATATTTTAGTAACGTCCAGTACTGAAGCTGTCAGCATCAGAAATGTTGTCACAAAAACTGAGCCTGTTATGGAAGAAAACGAGGACTCCTTAAAAACGAGTGAATCGGCAACTGGTTTCAACAGCAGCAGATCTATATTTAAGTTCAGTGAAGAACATTCACAAGACATCACATCTTCGGGCAAATCTTCAGAAGTTGAACATCTAAATCCAAATATGGACTCAATAAGTGTTTCTGATCAAAACGAATCACAAGGTTTCAGCAATAAATTAAAAGCCAACGTAGAAAGATTTGAAGGTAGTTTACTTAATGTTGTTCAAAGAAATTACCAAATCCCTCAAGAAATCACTTTGCCACAAAAGGACCAAAAAAAACTAAAATTGGAAGTTAAGCAGAACCCATCGCCTTTAATACATGAAAAATTCAAGACGCAAGAATTAGATGAATTAAAAACCTTAGGAATTAGAGTCGATTCGAAAATAGACAAGAGCTTGGATTTCCATTCTCAAGTGTATGCTGAAAATAAGGAACGAAATGATAGCAAACATCAGTTTGGAATCAATAAATCAAAACTATTTAATTCTGATTTAGAAACTGTGAAGGCAAATATCGATACAAAATATCAAAATCCATCCGAAAATGTAGATCCGTTAATACCATTGGTCACAAATAAAGAAAACCAGAAAAGTATAGCAAGTGAATTAAACACTAAATCCTCTTTGAATTCTCAAAATAGATCATACTGGGGTGCAAACAATTATAGTAAACAAAACTTAAGCAGGAAAAACACAACTTTTTCCAGCAGAAGAAATTTAATCAATCGGAAAAGCAACGCGCAAACAAAACATTCTGCAAGTGTAGTCGAAAATGAGAGCATAACAATCAATAAGTTGGGAGACTCCAATCAAAATTCTACGATAAGGGAATTGAGTAAAACTCGCAAAGCACCCTTACGTCAACCTTATCGCAGTCGCAACTCTATCGCCAACGTCTCTCAAGAGCAAAGTCAGCATTTGCAGCCAAGCGCTAGCAATCAAGTTTCGCAATCAATAGCAGCAAATCCTGCTTTGAAACGAAAAGTTCTGCGTCCACGCAATCAAAACACTTCTAATAAGACCGAAGAAATTGAAAAACTAGCTAATGGCACCACAATAATACGAACAATTTATATAGACACTGTGAGTACAGGACCGAATACAATCAAAACAACAAAGCGCATCAAAACAAAAATCTTACAAAAACAAGCGCCAGAATATGAGGACGAAGATGAGATTAAGGCCGCTGATGTTACTCATCGCTCTATTGTAAGCAATCGGGGTTCAGCAAAATTCCGAAGCAATGACTTGTCGTCAATATTGGCTTTAGATTTAAGTTTTAAAGCTCAAAAAAGAAGGGAAGATGAACAAAAGAACAGAAGGAAATTTTTGCGAAGACCTGTTGTTGTTTCTGAAACCGAAGATATTGAGGAATTCGAAACTGAACTAGCAGCAGATCCAAATTTTCTGGACAATTCAGTGAAATCACTGAAAACTTCCACAATGGATCCTTTAGCTGTTGCCAGCTCTCAACTTTTATTAAGTTATAATAAAACACCAAACTTGCGAGAACTTTCAACAGCTAACTCCATAGTAAATCTTAAAAATAGAGGGACTGCACAGCATTTTAGTTTTGCTGGATTGTCGACTCTTCCTAAACTAAATAATGCTGCAACATCAACAGTAACAAAATTATTTCCGGCTTCAACCGAAATTTTGCCAATTGATGGTGAAAGAACTATTAAAGGAATTGAAAGTGACATTTTCGAGGCTAACGCGAACGCTGAAACCACAAATTCCGATAGCCATGATCAAAACAATTTCGATGAGCTTTCTTTGCCCGTTTATCACAGACGTAAATACTATCAATACTACAAGGATTCACCGATTCCGTATACAAGTCCAATCGAATCATCCTCAGCCATAATAGAAAGCACTCCGCCCAATATAGCCAAACAAATTCACGATGTGTTTAATATCAGTGCGAATCAATTGGAAAGTGACGAGTCTGAAAAAGCAACCACAGAGTCATCAACTGCAGAAGAAGAACGCAAAATTACTCAGGAATATGACCATTTTTTAATGACACACCCCAGGTCACAGTAGGCTACCTGGGGAATAAATCAATCGAATCAGATGAAATTAAAACAAGACCCCTGAAACATTCGATTCGACTAATTATTAGACCTACGAAAGTGAAAGACTCTGAGGAAACTAAGACAAGTCGTAATATGGGAGAAGTCGAGATTGAAAACCGCCCTGACTCCCTTTTAGAAAACTTAGCAACCTTTAATAAAACAAATAAGCCCGTTATTAGAAAATTGGTCAGCTCGGAATATATATCAATAAACGGGCAAACTGCCAATAAAATAATTAACATTACAGATCAACCAGACCCCGAAAATCTTCTTACAAAAAATATAACCAAATATATTCCAAAATTTACTGCGTGGAATCACTCCATTGAAAATAACAGCACCGAGGAGAAAACACGTTTTTTAACAAATTTATTCAATATATCTAAAGGTGACCAATTTCTACACCATTTAAATAACACAACATTTTCTCACACGTACAATCACTCTCTCGACACGTATCCATATGTGAATCGGTTGCGTCCATCAAAACTAAGTAACATAACAGAGAAAATTAAATCGAATTTTACCAAAACTTTTATTAAGGATCTCGAACACCAACCAAAAATCTCTACACCTTCGAAAGACAACAATCCACAACATCCTACCGTCAAGCATATATCCACAGCGCAGTTAGAAGTTGACCACCTCGACGTTGCAACCAATGCTGAACTACATGCTACAACAGTGTCCAGCTTCGAGGGCAGCTTAAATACAACTATCGAAGATGAAGAACGAGAAAAGCGAAAACTTGAAAGTTTTCAACAAAATTCCGAGTTTAATACACCAACAGAACTGGGTATAAGCGAAATTGTGGACGATTCCGTAACATTTACAGCTGCGATTGTAGACAGGGAATTCACTACAGACGCACCAGAAACGTCTCCAAATTTCCCAAACCTGGCAACATTATACGAAAACGCAACAAACAAATCAAAAAACAATCAAAGCGTTCTAAAAGAGATAGAAGCTTTAAGGGATATTGCGAATAAAGTGGAAGATCAAGAAGGAAATGCAAGTCCTACTACAATTTCTCCTAGCACTGCTGAAATTTTTCACAAAGACGGGTATACAGAAAATTTAAACGAACGTATCGTCTCGACTAGTCAGCATCCAGTAATTACTACAGAGTCACAGGACGTCGTGGACAATTTTACTGTTGCACCAGAACTAAGGAAGTTGTATGAAGCAATCAATAGACCAAAGATAAGCAAAGCGTTTTTAAGTGAAAATCGAAATAATCGTTCCAACGCAAAGGAAGATCAAAAAGAAGACGAGAATGCCATAGCAATTAGAACTGACGAAACTGAAGATGACGGCCTACAAGTAAAGGCGGTACTTAGCGCTTCTTTACTTACAGATGAAGTTAGCGCTACCGATGACGAGTTCGTTACAACTACTCTGACACCATTATTTGCAGAACACGAAGATCAAAATACGACCGAAGATCCCTATAATCAAGGAATAGTTTCGCAGGATACTGATACCGCGAATTTAAATAGAGAACTAATGAGCAACTTTACTAAGGATCTCGAAAGTCAATTAGACTTAGGTGGTAAACATCTGCAGGAACCTACGATCAAACATGTATCAACAACGAACTTAGAAATTGATCATCTCGATGATGAAACCAACATTAAATTGCATAATGCAACTGCGTTTGATGTAAGTGAAAATGTGGAGGATTCCATAAAATTTACAGCTCCGAAAGTAGACGAAGCACTTGCTAAAAACGCACCAGATCTTAGCGAAAGGACCACAAGTGTGTCAAGACTGCAAAACTTATATGAAAACACAACCAGATCAAGAAACAATCAAAGCGTTCTAAAAAAAATAAAAGGTTTAAGGGATTTTGCGAATAAACTGAAAACTGAAGAAAGAAATGTAAATCCTACTATAGCTTCTCCTAGTGCTAATAAAATTTTTCACAAAGACGGGCATATACAAAATTTAAACGAACGTGTCGTTTCGACTAGTCAGCATCCAGTAATTACTACGGAGTCACAGGACGTCGTGGAAAGTTTTACTGTTGCACCAGAACTAAGGAAGTTATATGAAGCAATCAATAGACCAAAGATAAGCAAAGCCTTTTTGAGTGAAAATCGTTCCAACGCAAAGGAAGATCAAAAAGAAGACGGGAATGACGGCCTACAAGTAAAGGCGGAACTTGGCGCTTCTTTGCTTACAGATGAAATTAACGCTACCGATCACGAGTATGTTACAACTACTCTGACACCATTATTTACAGAACACGAAGATCAAAATACGACCGAAGATCCTTATAATCAAGGAATAGTTTCGCAAGATACTGATACAGCGAATTTAAATAGAGGACTAATGAGCACCTTTAGTAAGGATCTCGAGAGGGAATTAGAAGTACCTATATCCTTACATGAACAAAATATACAGCAACCTATAATCAAACATATATCAACAACGAACTTGGAAACTGGTCATCTTGTTGATGCAGCCAACATTAAATTGCATGATGGAACATCGTTCGACGTAAGTGAAAACGTGGAAGATTCCGTAAAATTTACAACTAGGAAATCAGACCAAGGATTTACTACGGACGCACCAAATTTTAGCACAGCGATCACAGCTGCACCAAGACTGCGAAAGTTATATGAAAACACAAATAGATCAAAAAATAATCAAAGTCTTTTGAGAAAGGAAAAAGGTTCAAGAGATTTTACGAAAAAAGTGGAAACTCAGGAAAGGAATGTAAATTCTGCTACAATTTACCCTGATGCTCCTGCAATTTTCCACAAAGGCGAACCTATAGAAAATTTAAAAGAACTTATCCGTTCGACTAGTCAGCATCTAGCAATTACTACAGAGTCACAGGACTTCGCGGAAAATTTTACTGTTGCACCAGAACTAAGAAAGTTATATGAAGCATTCAATAGGCCAAAGATAAGCAAAGCGTATTTAGCTAACAATCAGAGTAATCGTTCTAATGCAAAGGAGGATCACAAAAAAGATGAGAACACTTTAGCATTTGGAACTAAGGAATCTGAAAACGACGATCTACAATTAAAGGGGGCACTTGCCACGTCCTTGCTTACAGATGAAGTTAACGCTACCGATGACGAGTTCGTTACAACTACTCTGACACCATTATTTGCAGAACACGAAGATCAAAATATGACCGAAAATCCCTATAATCAAGGAATAGTTTCGCCAGATACTGATACCGCGAATCTAAGTGAAAAACTAATGGACACTTTTACTACGAACCTCGAAAGTCAATTAGAAGTACCTGTATTCTCAGGTGGCAAAAATCGGCAGCAACCTACAATCAAACACATATCAACAACAAATTTAGAAATTGAGCACCTCGATGATGCAGTCAACACTAAATTGCATGATGCAACAGCGTTCGACGTAAGTGGAAACGTGGAAGATTCCGTAAAATTTACAACTAGAAAAGCACACCAAGGATTTACTACAAATACACCATCCCTTAGCAAAACAATTACAGGTGCATCACGACTGAGAAAGTTATATGAAATTACGAACAAATCAAAAAATAACCAAAGAGGTGTAAAAAAGGTAAAAAGCTTAAAGGATTTTGCGAACAAAGTGGAAACTGAAGGAAGGGATGTAAGTCCGTCCACAGTTACCCCTCGCAGTACTGAAATGTTTCATAAAGATGAAGATGAGGAAAATTTAAAGGCACTTACAACTCCAAGCACTCCGTATCCAGTAGTTACTACCGAGTTACTAGTCTCCGTAGAAAGCCCTACTATTCGACCGGAATTAGAGAAGTTATATGAAGCTGTTAATCGGTCAAAAATTAGCAAAAATGAACACAATCGTTTTAATGTACAGCCAGTTCAAAAAGAAGATAAGAACATCTCTGTATTTTCTTCTGAACGTATGGAGCAATTTATAGCAAACGGATCTGGGGACGATCACTTAAACGTAAGTGACGTAGCAAGCACTTCTTTGACTGTAGATAAGATTAACACTACTAAAGACGGTTTGGTTACAAATACTCAACCATCATTAATTTCTGCAGTAAATTATCAAAGTATAACCGAGCAGACTACCGTTATTGATAACTCAATCGAAGATTCTTATAATGAAGAAAGAAATACTACTACTATTAGAGAAGAGCAGCCCACTATTGAGGAAAAGAATAACGGGAAAAATGACGACACTCTTTCATTTTCCACCAAGCAACCAAAAGAAAGAAAATTAATTGAAAACCCTACAAGTAAATCCCTTAAAAATGTCGTTCAGGAACTACGTGTTAAGAGTCTAATAGAAGAGGAGAAAAATTATAAAGACAAACCAAAAAAGAAAGACAAAGACAATGACTATTATCCCGACCATGTTATTGATATTTATAATACTTCATCCATATCTGGCGAGAGTAAACCCTCTGCCGAGACGACTTTACTTAGTCACGCTAATGAATATAACACTGAATCTAATCACAATCGAACTGAAAGTGTGTTAACAAATGAAAAATCGTTCTCAAAATTGATTGCAAATAATTTTAAGAACAATTCAGGAAATGAGAATATTGCATATAAGGGTGACATTGCGGATCAAATCATTAGTAGTAATAATTTATCATCGAATCCTAGTCTTGATACTAACCGTAGTCTTGATAGCACCGTAGCCAATTATTTTAATAAATTGAATACTAATTCACGTGATATTGTTTATCATACTAACATAAAAAGCAGAAATCATTCCGAAAAACGTTTACAACGGAATGAACTTAGAAATGATGTTAAAGTTAATAATACTCGAAAGCATGCAGTCACTTTTAATAATCTTAGAGAGGAGGGTAATGTAAAACAGGGTGTTAATTTTAGCGATAATGTTGTTGTCAACAATGATTATAATGTTAATTTTAAACGACGTTTTCAGAAATACCACTTCAACAGATCGCGATATTTAACTCCTACATTACATCCTATCACAACTGGCGTTACAACGACTTCAACGACAACAACTGAGAAATATGCAACGAAAGAAAGTCAAGATTCAGCTCATGTTGCCAGTGTTAAGGTAAATTATTTAGTAGATGTTGAACAAGCAAGGGAGATCAAAGAGTATAATCTGGAAAGCAGCACTATCATAATACCCGAAAGCACTACACCTGAAACACTCTCTAGTCCAGCTCCAACATTAAGACGCATCAAAATTCTAAGACATCGCCGACCGTTGGCCGGTTTAACTAATAATTCATATCTACCGGAAAATGTTACCTCAGCTAGAATCACTAATACCACCACTACTGCCAACATTGA
This sequence comes from Glossina morsitans morsitans, assembly GCA_001077435.1. Taxonomy (NCBI): domain Eukaryota; kingdom Metazoa; phylum Arthropoda; class Insecta; order Diptera; family Glossinidae; genus Glossina; species Glossina morsitans. The sequence goes on along the minus strand of CCAG010016650.1, from coordinate 18,361 downwards.
AACCCAAAATTCAGATATCCTCAGTACTGTTAGACAAGCAGATGAGAAATTAGTAACTACAGACATAAAATATTTGACCAAGACACATAATAATCTAAATCAAACGGAAACATTCTCACTGAATACTGTTACGCCACCAAAACGTTTCCGTAAAATTATACGCAAAATAATTAAACCAATGAATCTAACTAATAGGCCGACCATAACGATCAAAACTACAACAGAGACTGCCTTAACGGTCAAGCTAACTTCAACCGAACCTACTATTCTACTATCTTCCGGAAAAAAGCAAAATAGTTCGCGACACGACTACAATCGTAACATCAAAATTCCAGCGTACCAAACGAAATCGAACTTTGATGGTAAGGAAAACAATAATGAGAACGCATTAAATATAAATAAGAAAAACGAAACTCTATTTGCCGGCAAAGCAAACAAATTAAATGTACAATCATCCAACCAAACCCTAAAGGGCGCGCAGCAAGATAGATATAAGAACAAAGCATCTTCAGTAAGCACAAAAGAAACCTCATCATTTGATGATGATGATGATGATGATAATGATGATGATAATGATGATGATGATGATGACGATGATGATAGTTACGACGAAAACAGTGATGAGCAAGAAGAAGGTGAATATGAAAATATATCAGATAATGTTAAAGAGAAAAACGTTCACAATAGAGAAGGAGAAATGCAAAATAAAGAGGATACGGAAATCGAAGAAGATCTACAAACTACCAACGACGATGACGACATTATAAATTTGCAATTAGAAAAGGCTACCTATACTCCTCTTACGTATACAGATGAGTTGGAAGTAACTGAAAATAATCAAGACACTGCACGCGATGCAAAATCAAGGATAGAAAATAAGAGTATAGATTTTACAAAAGAATTGTCGAGTGACATTCCTAAGGATAACACGGGAAGCAATTACAATAATAAAAATTTCGAAAAGATTTCTATACCACCTTCTAAACTGAATTCAACAGCGCGCAAAACTGTTTCAAAAGGTTTAAATGTCCCCAACATATCACAAAACGGCTCCCAAAACGATGACTCAGGTAAACCTTTAAAGACAAATAACAACCAAACAAATGAAAGGGAAGAAAATAATTCATTTAAATTATTTGCAACGGCAAGCGATGAAGAAACGATTGCCAGTTCTTTGAAAACTTTTGGCACAAAGAGAACGAAAGACTTGGCAGATGCTAAGACCAACACGTTTTTGGTCGATGCCAGCAAAGAAGATGAAATATTGAATACAGAATTGAAGAAACAAGTCAACGATACCAAGACTGAAGGCGAAACGCTGACAGTCCAAACTTTGCCAGAGACGATTCGAAATAGTGGTGAACCAGAGGAACAAATAAGCGTTAAAACTAAGATTTATAGTCAAGAGAGAACTGCGATTCAATCGAGCGATGCCCGCAATATTGAGAATGAGACCGTTAGTGCCAAACCTGTCGTTCGAAACGATGATAATTTAGATTTTTATGAAAGAAATGATGATAGGAAATTAATTGATGCTCAAATTTTAACTAGTCCGGAAATAGGTTTAACTTCGGAAATTCTACAAACCACTAAGAGGAATTTAATGCCTGATACTACAATTGCTCCCCCCAGCGTAAGACCAACGTTCCGACGAAAGGTAATTATTAAGAAACCCTCTTTATCGGTATTGCCTTATTCGAATTCGCCCTCTCCAAGCACCGCTAAAGTACCTACTTCTGACTCAACCAAAAAATACACACGCCCCAATGGTGGCCGTTTTGTTCCCCAAAATGCTAATAATCGTAAGAGTGTTCAAAATTATGTTAAAAATGATTCCAGAACTCCTCCGACATTCAGTATAAGTCGACTAAAAGCTCAAGACACTTTAAAAATAATTCCAAACGAAGAATACTCTCGAGGTAGTGGAGATGGTGCCGAAGAAATAATTGCAAAACGAAAAAATGTTGAAGAACATGAAGAGGTGGTCAGTGTGCTAAGACCAGCAGTAGCTAAGCAATTTCCACTCTCGAAAAAGACCAACGATAACTCTTCTAAGATTAATAAACAATTAGAAAGTCTTGAGGAAGATGATGATTATGATGACGGTGAAATTGAAGACGAGGATGAAGATGAAGAGGATGAAGAAGAAGACGACGAGGAGGAGGAAATTGAAAGCAATAGGGGAACTGAGAACTCCCATAATTATCTCGAAAAAAGTGTTTCGTTAAGTCAGTCAGAAGCAGATAAATTACCTATTGCCACTAGACCGGGAGGCAACATACCGTTCAACAGCCGACTTTCCAATACACCAAATCGCAACGAATCGAAAAATAGTTATAAGAACCATTCGGTTGAAACTCGTGCCAAATCCCGGTCACGTATTGTCAATCGTCCACAAGGCGTTGCTGTACCAAATTTAACCATAAAACCAATAGCTCTCGACTTTGAACGCACCACCGTACCTGTTCCAACAAAGCCGGCACCGTTTGTTCCTAGCTATACGCCCTCTTACGAACGCAAATATACGGGCCCCTCTACAGAAGCCACAGCTCTAATTGATAACATCAACCCCCTCATCGAAGATCTAAACATAGAAGCTTTGAATGCCAGAAATAAAAAAATCTTCGATATTAACAGCAAAAAACATACTACTTTAAAACCCAAACTTCTTATACCAACAGTTAAATTTTCAAACCAAACAAATTTAGAATCAGCACTAGAATCACAGGTACCTAACACAGTACAGAACACAGCATATGAGGTCCATGAGAGCTACTCTAGTGGCCAACAATCAGATGGTGGTTTTGCCACTACTACCACACCAAAAACACTGGAAAACACCATGGGCACCAACACTGAAGACAAACAACACGAATACCACATTAATCATGATGTTAATGCTAATGAGATTTTTTCACAGGACCATGACAATTATCTCGGATTGACGACCACTCAACCTCCAAGTACAACACTATTGCATGTTTTTACATTGTCCGATGATGAGCAATCGACTCGGCCTTCTAATTCTGGTGCTGATGCAATTCCAAGGTTAATTTTTGAAAGGGTGCGTCCAAAACACAAGGTAATAGAAATCAATCGTGTGGTTGAAATCCATTCGAAGGAAGAAAAGCTTAGACGTAAATCTAAAGCTAATCAAATCGTGCCGATTGGGGACCCTTCCCCTCTCAAAGTTGAATCACTTCCGCATGTTGAACAATTGGGGGAAATAAGTGTAGTCAAGTATGTGCATCTGGTAGATGGCAGCGATATTAAAGTTGAAGGACACAGCACTGTAACTGATTACACCCCCACAGAGTCAATTATACAAAAATCTTCAATGCCTGTACGCAATTCACTGCCAGAAGATCGCGAATCAATCGATGGTATATTAAATCAAAACGATCAATACTCACCGGAGACATCAGTTATTATACGAGTCTCTACGTCACAAGAGAGTCCGCCCAATGTTATTCAGAAACGTCAAGGTAAGGCTTTAGTGCCTGAGGTCATAAGAGAAGCGGTAGAAACTTCGACAATTTCGCTCGAAGGCCTATTCGAAAATGCCCGTAAAGCGAAAGTCTCCAATACCATTGATGGAACGCAAAAACACATTCATATTAATTCTCAAAATAGCGATGCGAAAATAGCTGTAGGTTCAATTTCGACCGATTCCCCTGAAGCTTCAGATGAAAAAAATATGAACATTTCTTCAAATGTTCCATTGATCGCATGGCTTAATGGAAGCAATGGGGAAAGACAAGAAATTGCGGTTTTGAAAAACTCTTCTCTACCATTTAAAAATAATGATACAGAACAAAAATCAACGTTATCGTCTCAATTTATACAAGAGGAGTCCACAACGATTGGCCCAAATTTGGGCAATTTTAAAGTCAGTACCGTACCAACCACCTTATTTCCTACATATGTAAGACCTATAGTACCCCTACTAAGACCAGAATCCAATGAATCCTCACCCCTCGTTATATCTATAGCTAATCTAGACAAAGTTATACTTAGTAAGGTGAAAAAGACAGACTCACCAGCACTTTTAACAAACAATCTGCACAGTTCCATTGTAAATCCTTCATTACTTAGTAAATCCCCGCAAAACGTACGTTTATCCAACTCATTCGCTACAACAAATAATGATAAAACCTTAGACTCACCGATTAGTGATGATTCCAGAGGCGCTTCCTCTAACCGTTTAGTTTCTTATGTCAAACCTTCCACAAATCCTGCAAAGCATCCAAACCTTACAGAGAAGAAATCCAAACCCGATACACCTACTGAGATGTATTCTATATTAGAGGGTTCCAGTGTTGGTAGTACAACAACAAGTGCACTTGGCAGCAAAATTAGTGAAATTATTAGCTTTAGTACAGAAACGCACGTAATTCGGAAAAAACGGCCTAGAAAATTCAATTCACAAAGCACTTAAAGTCAAGCATGCAACCTAAACGCGGGCTATCCCCGAATTTCTATTTAATGCAGTATATCTATGCATAAGATATATATTATTATTATTTATATAAAAGATTTTATAGATTCCTAACTATTGTGCTCGTTCTCTTATTATTTTCATTGTTCGAAGTGCTTAAAGTAGCCATGTACTTACTACACTTGGTCGATTCGAAAGCGAAACTATAATATCGAAATTAAAGAGTTCGTCAAAAAAGTACGTCCATCTTTACGTTTAACGTACGAAATACTTTGCTTCCAAAAAAACCCCTTCGATTCTATTTTTAAACATGCTTGACTTAATTGTAAGTGCGCGACCAAAATTTAAAGTATGTCTCGAGAGGAAGTTTTTCTACTCGCTAGGAATTGATATTTAATTTAGTTAATAACAAAACAATTTATGTTAAAATTGTAATAATTATTGAAACGAGATCGCTTAATAACATATATATACATATATATGTATATGTATGTATAAATATATTGTAACGATACCAGTATATGATCGCCGCCACCCAACCATTTTGGTTAATTAATATTCTTCGTTGTACCTTCGTTCTTATATTAAATAATTGGCTGCGTTTGCTTCCTTTCATTTAACTCTTACTTACTTAACCTTTTGCCGGCAGTTCAAAATTTTAATTTTCTTTACAAGCAACAATTTTGTGCTGTAACATATATGTTCCACAGCTTCTCTCCATAAGAATTACTAACATTAAATTAATCTTACATAATACATAAATGTTGCCATATATATAACTCAAAATTATTGATTAGTTATGTAAGTTTTGTATTTGTATTATAATTTTCTTTGTTTCTTTGTTTCTTTGTTTCTTAATATATGTATATGTATATGTATATGTATATCATATGTGCAAATTATAAAGGGAATAAGCAAAGATCGTCAATGCGCTCAGTTTGTAAAGTAGAAATATTTCGTTTTATCCATACATCTGTTATATATGTAGTTAATAAATATGCAATATAAGTATACATCTAAACAACATAATTTGCTTACATAATATATATATAGAAAGAAACAAACGATACGATACGATACGATACGATACAATACGATACGATATATGTATTATGAAGCAAACAACAACAACACAATATATTTTATGTATATATGCGATAAATTGCAAAAGTAAGAATTTATTTGCTTTTCGTTTTTTGTTTTTGTTTTTGTTCACCTATCCCCCCCCCCCCCCACCACCCTTTTCTTTGTACATGATCTGCTTGCAATACCCCGTACAAAATTTCTTGAAATCTCGCTACGTAGACACCTTACAATTCCAACTTTTCTCTCTACTACCGTTTATATAAAAATATGTATGCTATTTGTTCTTGTAAACCCTTTTTTTTTTAGTTTCGCTCCTTTGCCTGCCTACCTTTCTGTCAATCTTTTACTTTTACATTTTTATTTTGTGTTTTTTTTTATACCTACGTAGTAATATAACGCACAGTCAACTAATGACCAGCTAACATTAAGCATTACATTATTTCAGGCTTCTACTTTCTTTCTTGTCTTAGATAACGGATTTGGATTTCCGTCGCTTTTCTACTATCTCTACACCTGCAAGCATCTCCTCTGATTTCTTAAAAGTTTTTATCCCCAACATTTGCAAAATTGCTGTCTGACAGCAGGCCAGTCGGTATATACCGAAACACTATACTTACTTACGTGACCATTGACCTTCTCATTCATTTATTATTTGGATCTGTAAGGCTTTATGAGATTTGAGATGATTTGAGATGTTAAGTCCAACAATCATGTTCGGAATCTCTTTAATCTTACCGTTGAAGTGCTGAGACACTTGAATGCCTAAAAGAATATTTATAGCGGTTAGACGATATCCTTTTTTAGGTGGATACCATTTTGAAAATCAAGAGGATTTTGACTATTTCTGCTTCGATAGAAAATATTTGTCTTATGGCATTTTTTTGCTATTTTATGCAAATCGAAACATATTTAATTCTTCACTCGTTATTGTAATAGCACTAACTATTCGCTATTCTTCCACATAAATTTTGTCTCGCCTACCAACAACATCAAACCCCATTTTCTACCTTTTGGCCTACAACAATATTTCTGGGAATTCGCTGTCAATTGTTCACATATCCCTTCTTATCTTATAGTTTTACGAGCAAACCTATTTTCCTTTTGTATGTTTGTGGTATATTGACTGACGACTTTTCATTTCATCATTGTTCAGGATATACGACTATTTTCTGTTCCCCTACCTTCTTAGCAGAAGTTTTCTTCTTCTTCTTTTTCTTCTTGCGTATATTGATCATCAATGTTAATTTTCCTTTGTACTTAACAGGGCTCTCTAACCGTTTCTTCCGTCGGACATAGTTGCCCTCCAGCTCAAGCTTTTTTATACGCCATATTGCCTATTACTGCGAAGCTACTGACTACTGACTACTCTCTACTCTGTATTTGCTTTTTGTATTCTTCGAAAATAACTGCAATTAAAAAAGATTTTTTGATTTTTCCATTTTTCTTTAATGATTTGATTTCATTCATCATTTTTTCATCTTGATTTATATAACAATTTATGTTTTTCTTCAAGCAATGTGCTATGTCCTCTCATGGTAATATGATTCGGTTATAAATCCTGTAAACGAAAAGTAACACTTTTGCTATATCCTTCCTTGGAACGTTGGGGTATTACCCAACATCATCAACACGTCTTTGGGTACTTGAATGCATATATCCACATACTATTGCTAGCGACGATAAGAAGATAGTCTTCGAGCCGATGATAACGAAACGTTGCGCTTACTTACTATCATTGCGAACTAGGTTTTACTTTCCAAGCCTTGCAGTCTTATGATATAAAGCAAGTGCATGGAGAATATAAAATCGCAATAAAACATTTAATTTTATTAAAATGATTAGACTAAACATCTAGTATATCTTTTTTAAAAAGTAGATGCTAGTCCTCAACCGACTTTAGTTCTAGATGTTTTTTTTTTTTGTTTTTTTGACCTGAATAAATTATAATTATAATATTCTGCCCAATGAAATCAACTTCACTTAACTTAAAATGATATATGGCGTAAATAATCCCACGATCTTAGAAAATCTTAGAAACACTTCAGTATTCTACAGAAACATTTCCATGTGACTGAAAAATTATCCAACAAATTATCCCAACAATTCAATCATGATTAAGTAGCTCATAAGATAACAAATTTAAAACGTAAACCGAAAAGAAAAAAGAACGCGTTAACGATCCCACGTAAAGGAGCTTTCTCTTGTAACCAAGGCAGCAGTGCTTATGAGTTGTGTACAAAAATGTAACAAAAATGTGATGTGAAATGTTTTTGAAAAATGCATTTCTGGATGAGATACGAACTTCTGCTAAGTGAGTGTTTTATGAAAATTTACTCCATTGCATAAGTATAGCCATTTTCTCTTAACAAAGCAGACTCCTTCACCGTCAACTTGAATCATCTCATGTGTGTCTGTTGGTTTAAAATTCTGTATGTTCTCCTATTTCATTGTTGTTAGTTTCGCGATTTTTCATCAAGTTTACCTAACACGTGGAGAATGTTGAAGATGAAGAAATAATACATCTGCTGCACTAATAAATTTTCGTCCATTGAAATTAGTTGCTTTATAAAACGTGCCCGCCGCCGTACTTACCAGTTAGTTTTCCTAACATCTCAGGTATACATAATTCAGATAATTCAGATAATGCAAGGTTTGCAAGGTATAAGTTTCACTTATTTACAAACCGTCGTTCAATGCATGTCAAAGCGTAACACATACGTACCACACAAGGTACGTGACTTTAAATCCTTATAAACATGATAAGTAGTAGACAACTGACAGAATGACAAATATCGTGGTATTGTATCAAATTTACTTGTTACTTGTTAACGGTACTCGGCATGTAATCAATGTACCGACGGAACTCTTTTAAGTTCGTTACGAATTCAACTAATTCGAGAGCGTTACAATTTCAGATTTCATTAATGAATTTCATATTAAGTGTTTTGGAAGGTGAAGAGTAGTAGGTAATAACAAGAAGAAACACTATACTGGGATACTGTTCACTATTAAATACCCTACACCACTTAACTGCTTAACCCGCTAATTGATATAACGATATTATAGAAAAAACGACGTTATATGGAACGCGATCCTTCTTTCGCCCAAAACATGCCAGAGTAGTAAATTTCATCTAAATATCTTACAAATTGCAGCCTTTAGGTCGAACACAAGAAAACAAGACGGACAGAGAAGCAGAGGGACAGTGGGACAGACAAGCTTAGATCGGTTCAAAAAGTGTTTCTGAAGGGTGGGGTAGAAAAATTGGCGCAAGACCGGAGAGAAATAATAACTATCATGGCCATCGACAATAACGATTCAAAGATGGATAAACTAAATTAGAATTAAGAACGAGGAAACCTGTCTTTGTTACCCTTTGAGCAGTTTTTTTAGCTATATACACAATTTGAAATGAGTATTTGGACATGGCTCTTCAAAATGCTGATCGGATGATTTATAGAATTTTTCAAATTTTGATGTAATATATATAATATATCTATCAAATGAGGCAAAAATTCATTCCGATTACAACTACAATTTTAAGAACAATAAAAACAAAAACAGAAAAAATATATTTCAGTTTGTTATTGTTATTTACGGAGAAAGGGAATCATTATAAATTTGTTCTTCGAAGACCCGATAGCATCAAATTTCGCGTCTTCATCCAGTTAGATTTTGATAATGTTGAACAAGCATTACGCAAAATGTGGATTTTGTATTCAATTTTACAGTAAAGAAATAACGAGAAAATTGTATTAACCGCAGGTTAAATGCAAAGCCTGAACAACACATTAAGTTGTGTGCCATTTATTCCTGCAACGTCAGCAATGCAGTCTGGTGATTACTTTCTTCGTTATCACAATCCGTACAACATCTTTCTTGCTGGTCTGTTCAATTTTGCATCGTTGATAACTAGCAATACTTAGATCCCTTTGCAAATAGCAAATGCTTCGAACGCACGTACGTACGAGTCGAGCGTGCAGATAAGAAAAATATAAACAAGTTTTTAACTAATGCACTTACATGTGCACTTTTATTGGTCAATATGCCAACATGCTACATACTGTGTTCAAGGCGAATCTTCTTCACCACGCATGTGCATCATGTGCATCATCCGAGGAATTATTACCTAATAGCGAAACAAACACGAAATATTTATATGGCAATCATTTCTTAAATATTGTACACACATTGTATGTGTAAGTAAAGCAACAACAACGCTATGCTAATAAAAAATCTTTGTAATACCAGTTAGACCGCATATTTTACATTTTTTCTGCCTTACCTCAATCTCATACATACCTCAATGTTATACAATATAGAGGAGTATGTCGCTTAATTAAAATAATTAATATGTTGTTGTACAATAATACATATACAGCACAAAATATTTAAGTAATTGATCATAATGACGCCATTAAAGCGACATTTGTGTAGAAAATTGCTTACATGACGACAGTCACACCAGACATATAAGTTTGCTATTCAATACGGTTCATAGACAAGGAGCAACTTACTGACGTTACAATTCCCACTTCTCAAGAGAACAAAGCTCTGATTAAGTTTTGATTTGGAAACAGTCCTTACACTATCTAAAATTGGTTGTGATGGAATAAACTAACTAAGGCAGTGATGATTAGAAGTAAAAGAATTGACGCTTTGAACATGTTTTTCTCGATAGCATGCGAGCCTACAGTACTGCTGGCGCCTGCCAATCTCGTCCGATTATCTTATCACCTTTACTACATCTTCAGAATGGAACTCCCTGACAAGCACTGTGAGATTATTTCGGGCGAATTTTTCAAAACATAATTCGATTCGATGCCATTTTTTTTTGTTTTTCACTGTTCCTTAGTAGGTTTTAACCTATGTTTGGAACAAGTGCTTTTTATGTGCTATAAGACTTTTACTTTCACATACAGAGATACACCGAGAAGGACCTTTTATCCATAATTACTTTCTGAATTGATCTAAGTTGGTCTATCCGTCTGTCTCTGCCTGCTGTTTTCACCCGTTCAACTTACAGGTCTCAATTTTCGGGATAGATTAATGAATGATAGTTTAATTACACCGACATGTTGTGACCCAAGGACAAATGCTATTGAAAACGATCCGAATCGGCCCTCTTTTTGTCGACTATTTCATATATAAGACCTGATTTTAAAAAGCCGTTGCATGAATAACTGGATTAAGTGAAATGGTGCAGGGAGTTTAACAGTGAGCCATGTTCCACTGCAGTGTTTTTTACCTTGTAAGGGATTGTCTGGCCCAAGGATGAACGCTATTGAAAATGGTTCGGATCGGACCAATTTTTCGACCTCTTGTCATACAAAACCGTATTTTGAAAAGTCGCTACATAAACAACAGCACGGTGGTGTAGGGTATATAGTGGTGAGCCCATTGGTTTATGTGATAAAAATGTTCAACTTCAAGACCTTCGGCGGGCGCTGAATGACTTTACCCTTTATACATAGAAAGCCAAAATATGAGAAATTTTGATCCTCTCACTCCCATCGTACTGTAATAGTCTTAAATTTGCTGAAGTACACGGAATGGCAGTTGGTACCGCATACGCATAACATAAAATTGTTCCACAATACCACCTAAGAATAAACATTCAATGGACAGGAACATCGTACCCCAGCTTCTAGTGAAATGCGTTGGAATATTTCGTTGTAGGATTTCTAGAAATTGATCTCTTGTTGGGTTTCGAATGCTTTTTAATTGCCGAGGTCCCCTTTAACATCGATTCTATTGGCATCATATTTTCTTCATATTTTCCGATATCGAACAGGGGCGGTAGACTCTAGCCGGGCCTTAGTTTCCTCACAACTTTATGGGTGCGAAAGAGTGAAACAAGGAACTAAAGCTTGCAAAAGACTCAGTATTTAATTTTCTTTTAATTTAGGTTTAGTCGATGTTCAGCCGAGAAAGACAAAATCGAATGAATCGAAACAAGAAATCTGCGGCGCTTGGATCTGCGCTCACTATGCAAAATTCACTTTAAGACGGTTGTCGCTTTTGACTGTCTCTTAACCAACCCTATTGCTTGTAAATAGTTGTCACCAAATTGACATGGGCATGGACTCTGTCAGCTTGTTTGCTAAGAACTATTAGAGAAGTGAGTTGAGTAGCTGCCGAATTCCATTTGCTTTTAAGTAAAACTTAAATATTTTGTTCAACTAATTTCCCCCGAAATGCTTTAATACTTGATGAGTGGGATGATATTATGATATTATGTTATATACAATAAATAAAACAACCATAACACAACAACAATTTTTTCATTTTATTCAATATTCTTCAATACGAAAATACGAAAATTCAAATACGAATACGAATATCTAAATATTTAAATAACACAAACACATTTGTTAGCATGTAAATGTTTGATATTTAGTGTTTGCACCTTTTGACTTTTGCTTGTAATTTGTAATTGTATGCTAATATTCTCTTATGGACTATAGAAATATAATAGAAATGCCTTCTTTTGTAAATCGAACACATTAAATAAAAGTATATCAATACATTCACGACACGTGATTCCAGTTACCATCACTTTATGAATAGTCAGACGTACATTGAAATAATAAAAAGTTTTTCCTACGCGCTGTTTTGTATTTTATAACACCTTTACTGTAGATGCGCACTCCAACTACTGCTGCATTAAGCGGTTCAATAGCTTCACGACGACCCGTTTTGAGTGTGCGCAGACGTTTAATCAATTCATCATCAACTACGATTATACCAACACACATGCACACGACCACTGGCATTGAGACCAGCGATGACGTTCCAGCTATTACTGCTCCATCATCTTCAGTTAGAGATGAGTTAACAACAACATTATCAATGACAACACCAAAATACAATCGCTTACGCTTTAATAAGCCACAAGGTAAGGCGAAATTTTGGTATGATTAGGCAAATGTTAGCAAGAAATTAATGTCAGTTTATTTCACTTCAACTTTTATGTTCACCGTCAGATTTGAGCTTAGCCTCTTCATATCTCGCAGCAGCATCCGTTGACAACATCAACCAAAATGTTAAAAAACTCTCTTCGTCGACTACTTTTTCATCACCTCTTGCCTTAAGGCGTAAATATCAAACAAGACGTTTAACAACAATTAGTACAACGATCTCAAATAATGACGACTCAGGTAAGTGCTAAGATTGAGAAAACAGCAAACAAATCGCGACCATTCGTGAGCACATCTACGGTTACGTGCAATCAAACCTAATTAAAACAAATTTCGTTACTAAAACCAATTCCTTTTGATACTTAATTATACTTTTACTAAGTGTTAGGTAAACTCTCGACCTATTTCTGTATAGCATTTCATGTGCCATCTCTACGTGTCTCTAAGATCGCCGTAAAAAAAGTACGCCATGGTTGTCCAACAAATGCGTCGCATGTGTCGTGGCTCATGTTAGCCATGGGCTCATGGGCTTTTCAAATAGGAAATAATAGATTGGTGTGTACGTAGGCTTTCCAAGCACTCTCCAACAGCACTTGTCCATAAACAATGAAGAATATGTTTGTGAAATGGTTGATGATAAGTACTCACCCAAACCTCAGTTATTTTGGTTTAGTTAGCTGCTGTTAGACATGTGAGGTTGTGTGATTGTGTGGTTGTGTGGTTGTGTGGTTGTGTGAGTGAATTAATGTAAGCTTTTTCGCGAACACTTTATGTACTACAATGAAACTTTGGTTAGCGGAACTGAAACGTGACCGCAGCACTCTCGGGATAGCCCAATGCTGTAATCATAGACAGCAAAATCGCCCAAGTTCAGCAAATCTTTCTGCGCAGCCCTCGAATTAAAACTAGAGAGATAGTAGAGAACGTGTTTGTCACATATTGAGTCAACATTTAGACGTTTGGTGTCACGATTGCCTGGATTGCGCCAACATATTGTACGAATGCAAATTTCCAACAACTGTTGTCGCCGACCACTCATACTAGAAGAAACTTGAGTACCCTAATACACTCTGGAGACAAACACACAACCCATAGACTACGCAGGGCGCCACAGAAGACAGGCGGTAATAGAGGAAACTTTTGTGGCCGTCGAAAAAATTTACGAATTAAGGCCAGAACTGCCTGCCTATCTGACTACCCTCCTTACTCAGTAAATCTACTCCTAAGTAGCTTTTTTTTCCTCGAGATAAAAGTAGTGCTCAGAGCACAAAGATTTTCGTCATAACTACTTCGCAGAGAAGGGCTCGAAGTACTATTTCGACAGGGCTAAGGAGTGGTAGCATCGCTGGGAGAAGTGCAGAATATGCAGAAAAATAAAAATAAATTTTAATAAAAATGTTTTGTTTCTCAGTTCGGAAAGTTTTCAACGACCCTCGTAAGTGAACAAAAATTTTTATGTTTCCTTGTCTGCCTTTAAATTATTAATGTTATCTGCATTCCTTCTAGCATATAATATCCGACCGAAACGGGCAGTAAGCGGGAGAGGAGGCCTTATTCGCCCCGATTGAAAATATTAGACACAATAGACGAAATTTTTTTGTCGAGTGTCATTGGAGTGCTCACCTTGTGCGAAACGAAGTCAGAAAACCGTACCTTAACGTGTCACATACAGGAATAACTTTTGATAAACATTAGACTAAAATTTAGAACAAATCCACCTACAGAGCACCTTCACGCAGCAGGTTTCGAATATGACTAAAAACACATATTGCACTGAAACTCTCTATAAACCTTGTTTATGACCTTTGCAAAGGTCAGTGTAAAAAATCTTTCCTTCATCTCATACTGATGCAAAAAAAACATATCTACTTTAAACAAATGAAAGCGCTGTACATGCCATTAGGTATCCAACATTAGTTAGCACAGAGATTTATGTAACGACTTTCAAAATAACATGTTATATAGGAAGTGGTCGAAAAGGTGGTCCGATCCGAACAATCTTGAAGAGTGTTGATCTTTGCGCTAAGCAAAGGCGGTGTAGCAAATTTCATTAAAATGTCTGTAGGTTGAACGCAAGATAATGAAACGGACAGACAGACAGACGGACAGCCGAGATTAGAGTGGGCCAATCTCGAGTCCTTACGGCTGTTGCATGCATCCACACAAACTTGATATGCCCTAGTACCACAATGTACTAAGGCATACAACAGTATTTAGAGTGTTACTCACAGGCCCACTATGTTGATGCGTCCTATAACGGTTTACATTTAACGTATCGCGTACTTTTGAAAAAAACCTATCTAATTTTATTGTTAAAAGGTGAACGAGTACTTGTTTAATTTTTTTCCTCTCATTTAAATGTCAAGTGGCTGCTAAGCTCTCTGCAATACATACATAATTAATTTAATGTGGATGAAGCATGTTCATAAGAATGTGTGTAGTGAACGATTGCTTAGTTAGTTACTTCTTTACATCATTTTCAGCTACAGAGCCACCACGGACGGCAAATCCATTATTCAAACGACGTCCAAACACATTTTCGTTGCTGAGAGCAACGACTACAAAAACAACAACGACAACTGATGCAGTAACAGACACGTTTACAACCACCGTCACCAATGATGCCTTCGAAGTTGGAGAGTCATCAGATCAAGTGGCCAAATCAAGCATCTACAGCAGTCATTTTAATAAAGTTCATGACAGACCCACGTCTATAGATGACGACGAAGAGGTGGTGGATGAAAAAAATTTACTTAATGCTGCAAACGTGATGCTTGCAACGAGAGCGCCACAACCAGCACAACAAAACAAATTCAATTTTGACGAATTAGCAAATACCCGTCGCATGGACGAAACTGTAAATGTACCTACAACCACGACAAAAACAACAACATTAAAACCTACTTGGAAGAAACGTAAGGAAAAACGCTGATGTTACTTTAGTTGAATTTAGTTGAGTATCATATTGAAATGCCCCCCTCTCCGTTCGGCTTTTTAGGTAAAATGATTATTAAAAGAAGGCCACATAAAGTAACGCCCAATAACCCTCAGCCAGTAATCACAAATCGGGTAAACAGAAGACGGCCTTACAAATACTTGGATACATTCGACAAAAGTGAGAGTAATCAAGCAGTGCCCGCTGTTAAGGTGGGCTTAAAGCAAACTCCCAAAATTTATCGTTCAGAGTACGATTATTATGATGATGAAGATGTACGTGTCGTGGATAATAGCGAACAACAGGTAACATCTTTGAATTATCAATCACTCGATTTGCTCGCTTTACTCGACTTGCTCGTCGTTGCTGTTACATGCATTTCGGTTGTATTTCTAGCTTAAAGTTATATTACATGGTGGCGGCGTAATCGAATGCCTAGACCAAGGCAATTTTCCACATCCACTGTCCTGCCGGAAATTCATTTCCTGTGCTAAATTTGAAACTGGTGGTGTTGTAGGTTGGGAGTACACCTGCCCGAAAGGCTTAAGCTATGATCCGGTCGGTGGCATGTGCAATTGGGCTGCCGGTCTTGGCTGCAAGGAATGAATACAACATGTGTTTATTATTTATTTATATATATTTATGTGCACATATCTAAACGTATATGTATACTACCAGAGCATTCATTGCAACCATAGATTTATTTATGAGTGTTTGCTTGTTAGGCTGTTGGTTTTTACTATGTTCCAATGCAAGCGAAATTTTACGAAAGAAACGAAAGAAAACGTATTTCGGTTGACTAAGTAAAAGTAAACCCTTAACTTTATATAAACCAAAATTCTCAAGTCGGTTGCAATTAAATAAAATGAATATTTAAATTTTATACTAACGTATTAAACGCGATATCTATATCTATGTGTATATATGCCCACAGGTTTACAATCTAGTATTTAAGTTTTATTTATAAGGAATCTTATTTTTTTTGTAATTATAAAAATATCCAATTAACTACTTTTAGTACTACTTGATAATTGTTCCCCACCTATCTATTTCTCACTGATTTGTACGTACTTTCTTTCAATGGTGAAAGCAGCTTTACAGATCGAACTTTTACCTCTGAGACGTTCTTTCAATGCATTGCCACAATATCTGCCTCTGCCTCCGCATCTGCATCTCTGCCTATTTCTCTCTTCGCCTCTTCCCCCTCTTTCTACACCGACATATCATGTTATATATAATCATATCATAATTGTTATCATTAAAATTATAATAATTACGGTTTGAATGCAGTTGTATTCAATTAGAGTTGGATTAGAGCTGGAATGCTATCTGGAAGCTATCCTGGCTTTTGCCTGAGCTAAGCAATTAATGCAAATATTAAATACGAAATTGTTTCATCCAAGTGAGCTTAATTTTATTCTTTCCTTTTTAATAAATGCATTTTAGGTTCTATTATTACAAATGGAATTTTAATTTTAATATTTTAAAAAATTGTGGATTACTGCACCTTTCACCTTTCACAGGCCCCGCCATGTCGGCAAACAATATTCTATGCAATTCACACATACACTATTAATACATTCTCGTAAGTTGTTCGTCAACAATTTTCCTAGGCTTGTGCATGCTGCGGTAGTCCATTTGTTTGTCGAGAGGAGTATTGGGATCGTAAGTACTTTTCATGTTCACTTCTAATATATAGTCACCCTTGAGGTCAAAGTCGGTGGAGAGGCCCATGAACACCCGCTTTCCATAGCCATTCTTATTTTTGTACTCTTTCCAAGAGGTGGCCGCGACTGCGGGAAAAACATGTTCCATTAGGGGTAGAACCGTGTCAGCAAAGTAGCATGTGGCAAGCATGCTGGCTTCAATTACATTCTTAGAGCCTGACAACACCTGATTGGGTCCATTTGGATAAAAATCAACGTCACCGCACCGCATAACTGTACCCATGCTATAGGACGAACTATGTATAACATCAACAAAATCGGCATCTCCACGAGCCAGTCCGTTCAAGAGATTCTTGTTGCTCACAAATAGTTGGGAAGGATCTAAGCCGGTAATGCGACGAAGTCGATGTCCAGTGACTCGCGAGTATTGACGACCAGCCACACCGGCTACATGTGCCGCCACTCCCTGGCCAATAACGTGAATAAGCTCTTGCGGCACCTCGACCTTATCAGTAAGCTCGGCCAAGAGATTGCCAAGATTTATGCCCATTTCTTCTATATCCAAAGTGATCCATTCTTTGAAATTCCGCATAGCCGACCCTAAGTCGATCACAATCATATTTGCATTACTTTTCTTAGTTGCGGTCAATTCCCCGGAGTTGTCACTTGACATCTCCTCGCTGCTCATCGCTTTATATGTTTGGTTTAAATTAAGGCTCAGCGGAAGTTTGTAGTATCGTTGCATGTAAGCTTCTATCAGCTCAGAATTGGCTTCTTTCACGGCCTTCAAATCCTTCGGTAGACCGGTTATGAAGATAGTCACTACCTGTTTCCCGAAATCAGAGTCTTTCATAGCCGCCTGCACTACTTGGCTTAATTTAAAATTGATTTTTTTATTAGTAGTGGTAGTCAAAAGAGCATCAATGTCGCTGGTATTCGGAGTGTAAGTATCTACAGGTCGATGATTTATTTTCGACAAATGGTCTGCAATGAAACAATTTTAGAATTATTTGTGCAAGAAAATAAGTTTTATTCAACTTACATAACTTGTTCAACATTTCAGCTGCTTCTTTCAAGGGCATTTCTTCCAATTTTTTGAAGGAAATTTTATCCAAGGACGGCAATGGCTCCAGTTCTAAGAGAGATATCCATTCTGCAGATTTCAAGTTATTGTCCAGTAAATATTTGTCAGAGCTCAACTGCAAAGATCTAGGAACGCTGACGGCACAAGCAAAAGTCAACGTACCTATCAATAACCAAACCGTTCGCAACGAGTTCATGTTGAAATTGAACAGAAACAGAATTTCAGTTAATT
>CCAG010016649.1:0-112104 GCA_001077435.1 Glossina morsitans morsitans | reverse complement strand
CGGTGCGGTGCATGCAAGTGGAGAAGTTATTGTATCTTCAAAAAGAAAAATAGTTCAACACTTGGGCGGAGGAATAATAAGCAAAATTTTAGTAAAAGAGGGTCAAGCAGTTAAAAAAGATGAGTCTCTAGTTTTGTTGAGTGATGTTAACGAGAAGGCGAATTTAAGTATCATCAAAGAGAAGCTCTTATCATTTTTAGCAACAGAAGCAAGGCTTCTTGCAATCAGAGTAGATTTGGACACGCTCGAGTTTCCTGATGAGGTTAAAAAATTATCTCACGATGAACTTGTAAATAAAGCGATAAAGAATCAAGTAAAGTTGTTCAACTTGTAATGTCCGCGAACAAATTAAGGTAGGGGGTCTGTCAGTCTGTTTCCACCAAAAATGTCTCGATAACGGCATGCCGTTATGGGATATCGCATGATTTTGCGGTTCTTTGCAAATAGCGGCTAGCCATTAGCTAAGCAAAGAGAGCAAAAAAATGGCAAAAATCATGCAATGCAGAGTTTTGGTAGTGAGTTTTTGTTTTGTCTGTGATTCATTAAAAGCTCTGCGATCAAAGAAATAACATTGATTGAGCTGTGTGAAAGGAAGGATATAAAAATTAAAATAAGGAAATAACATGGATTGTTCTTGTGAAGCGTTCTGAAAGTTTGTTTAAGCCGATGCAATAAATAAGTAAACACTAAATTTATAAAAAAAGAAATCCGGCTTCAATGATCTTTGAATAAGGTGATGTTCTAAAAGTTTCCTTGATATAAAAATTGTAAATGTCAAAGAAGAAATACTGAAATATAGTTTTTAAGGAAGATAAAAAAAAAAATGTTTTGAAAAAAAAAAAAATATGAAAGAAATCTTATGTAAATCCAAATTGAGAAAAATAAAGCCACTAAACCTGTTGTAAATAAGCAAAAGAAAAACTAGAAGAATCTTATTTTGCTACAGCGATGATAAACAGTAGAACAGAAATGTAAAAAAAAAAAAAAAAAGGGAGGCTGAGCAAGAAAAAAAAAAAAAAAAAGGAAATCTAAAGTGTTGCAAATCTGCATCAGCAAATATGAAGAACAATTTCGGAAAAAAAATATACATATAAGAACGAATAAAGAAACAGTAAGAAAACCATTGGTTAAATCAAGACTACGGCATAAACTATAAAACAGAAGTTTTGGTACAAAAAGAAAATAAAAATCAAAGAAAACCAAGCTCAGGCTTTGATACGAGAAGCTGATTCTCGCAACCGCCAACTAATCGAACAGGATGAAGCACAGTGTGAATCGTTTATGGCAAGATCTTAGTAAATGTGTGGAACGACGCCTTGACAACTTAAAAACAATTGCTGGTAAGGAGGATAGCTTGGAAAAATTGTCTACTCGCTTGGGAGAAGGCTTTGGCACGTTTACACTAAGTTAGGTGATAAGATAAGGTAAGAAAGAAAAAAGAAAAAAAAAAAGGAGGAAATATGATGATAGGCTAAGTGAAGGCGTTTCAGGCAGGGGATGGAGTGGTGCGAGTGCGTGGAACGGGTTAGGGACAGGGATAGTTACGGACGGACGAATAACTGACATACGGACCAAGGACCAGACCGACAATATTTTTATCTATATATATATATATTTTTTTTTTTTTATTTTTACGAAATTTAGTCTCATTTTACAAAATGGTGCCCAACGTGGGGGCCGAACAGCTCTAATTTTCAAAGAGTTTTTTTTTCTCTTTCGGTTTTCTCGTTTTTTTGTTAAGTTTTACATAGACGTTGGCCGCTACAAAAATGGCGTCCAACGAAATTTAGTCTCATGTTACAAAGTTTAAGAGAATTCTGCCAAGCTTCATCAAGGTGACACAATCATAGGCTTTGCTGATGTCCAGGGAAAGCATAACAACCATTTTACCAACTTTTTTAAACCAGCTATGAGAAAATATATTTCGTTAATGCACATATTCATAGATTTGCGTTTTTGATAACCATCAGAAAAGGCTGGAATAATGTTCCCAGGTTTCAAGAAATCCATTAGTCTCTCCTTAATGATGAGGTTGATAATCTTTATGAATACAGATATTAGCGAAATTGGTCTCAAGTTACCTAAATCATTTAAGTCCTTACCTACCTTAGGAACGGGAACTACTTTGATACATCGAAAATCTAAGGGTATAAAATTACTAGCCAAGCAGTTATTAATTGTATGCAAGAGGATAGTTAATCTTGCTCCACACAATGCTCTGACCATATCATACTTAACTCCATCATAACCTGCAGCAGTAGCCTTCTTTCTGGAATGTAAAACATACATTAGCTCATGCAATGAAAAGGATATATTTTTAAGGTATTTGAAGGAATTGAAGGTATTGAAATCGGATTGACTCTTGGAATATAGCTCTTGAGCATATCCAAGTATTTTTTATTGTCACGGTCATTCCACACGCCACAACCGTTTAATTTACGACTAAGATGTCGATGACCATTGATGTAATTCCAGAAAGAACGTGGGTTACCGTTGCCACATAACTCTAATCGCGATAGCTCTATGTATCCTTTTCGCCTTTCTAACTGCTGACCTCCATTCTTTCAGTGTTTTCATGTATTCAACGTAGTTGGATGGATTGGCATATTTACTCATTTTCTTTCTGGCAGCTTGGTATTGGTGGAAAAATGTTGACAGGGAAGAGTTCCACCAAGTTTTAGGTGAAAAGGACTCAATGTTAGAAAATTTGGTTTTAGCAGACTTGATCACAGACTGAAAGGCACTTTGAATTCATGATAAAGCGAAAGGAAGATCAACTGTAGACACACGGTCCGTAAGGAAGTTGCGTGAGATGAAATTTTCTATTTTCTTAACGGAATTGTTGAGACTGTGGAATAAAATGGGAGAGTACTGACTTTTGCCAATGGAAACGTTGGACGTGTTCCAGTTGAATGATAAAATAGTTGAATTCGAAAAAGTTAGATCCAAGACACTGCTCGCCGTGCGACCACTCCGGTTACAGTGAAAGGTAATATTGCCATTATTTAAGACATTAAAACTGCTGGAATTGATGACATTTACAAGGATCTTGCCTTTGTTGGTCGAGACTTGATCGTCATACAAACAATGTGTTGCATTGAAATCTCCAGGTAGAATCCCATTTTGTTCGCTGTCAAGAAGGTCATATAATCTCTGAATCTCATCACGAAAGGTCTGTACATCGAGACTGGATGGAAAGTAGCATGATGGCATGAAAAGATTTGGTTTAAGATTCATGGTTTTGATTATGACAATGTCAACAGCAGAGTTATAGGGAATACGTCTGAACTTGACATCTTTCTTAACTAATATACTAACAGCACCGTAGCCGTCATTTCGGCATTTGGTGGCTGTAGCGTAATTCGAGACTTTGCCTTCGAAACAATTTTGATCCTTCAGAGAAACTTCACTTAATAAGCACAAGTCAACAATATTTGAGTTCACGAAAAAATCTAAAAACAACAGGTTATGTCGAACACTTTGGTAATGTATCGTAAAAAGGAGCTCATATTTAAAGTTGAAAAGGAACCCCGGCGAATTCACTCGTAAAGCTGGGTGCTTGATCGAGGCGAGAATTGGTGAAGGCAGACATTTTTCTTCAAATTCTTTAATAAAATTCTGAGGGGTCATCGGCCGGGTACTTCCTTTAATCGCAGAGATTAATCTTTCAAGTTCTGAGGAAAGCAAATAGTTTTTTGAAATTACTGGACGCCGAGGTCGTGTTACAGACGGCTTGGGGGGTGAATTGAGAGAAGGTTTGGTTGATGAACTGAGAGTAGATTTGGAAAAAACCGATTTCCTTTTCACGACGGCATTAAATTTATTTTTAGTTAAAACTTTATTGGCATTTTCATTGTCCTTACTCGAAATGACAAACGCGTTCCCCAATGGAGGGAAATTGTCATCGTAGGAGACGTAGTCAAGACATTCAAAGTAATTTGCGGAAAACTCCTCTTTTACTTCTTTATAGGAGAGATGGCCATGATTTTATTGATGTTTAATTCAAGCTCCCTGTTCGGGCTACACTTGTTGAGAGTGTTGTGCTCACTTGAGCCACAGGACAAGCACTTCATCTTCTCACAGTTCACACACTTCGGAGACTTCCCACAGTTCAGGCATCTGCTCTCATTAGCTTTATCATGCTTTTCAATCTCTTTGGCACCCAAATCAGAAGGCTTATTAAATACCTGTTTTTTTTAGCACTGTCTTTACTTATTGCTTCTTCTTTAGTGGATAGACTAAATACCTGCTTTTTAAGCACTGTCATATCTTTACTTATTGCTCCGCCTTTGGGATATAGATTAACATCATTTCCACCCATCCTCGATCTCTTGTTATGCTCATTCGTCCAGAAATCCCCGAAATCGTCTCTATCCGTGACAATTAATTCAGACCCTGTCTCCATAGGGAGACAGACTGATGTTGTTGTGGCACTTATCCCAGGGAATACTTACCAATCCGGACGAAAAGCGAAGAGAAAGAAATAAATTATCATATAAATTTTTTATTTTTTTAAAATTTACAAAAATGTCGTTTCTTTTTTATACCTTTATTTATTTCTTTATTTTTATTTTTTCCTTCCTTCTTTAAATTATCGTTTTATTAATTTTTATTTACTTTTTTTTTTTTCACTAACGCCGATAAAACTCAAGAAAAGATTATCCAGCTGCCGTTTGCCGAAAGTCAAATGACGTGTTATTTTTGGTGTTGATATCAACGGATTGGTCATAAAATTTATATACTCCTGATTGTTACGCTGAAATTTTCACGCGGTTTGCATTTTATTTAATCTGACAGAAAAGTTGGCTGTTTACTTTTTTTTTGAAGTCTAAAATAAATTCAAACATACGTTGCTTCTTCGTTTTACGTGAATAAAAGCAGAGAAGTCGATGACGAAAGTAAATGAAAACGAATATCAACTTCTGTCTTTGCCACAAACGAAAACTAATAAAAAAATACGTAATCACTGTTCAGGAGACGGTTTATAGTTATTGACCGTAATATTTGCGTTTGGATCTGGATCGAGCCAATATATCGAGCGGTGAGTTTACGGCAGTCGAGAAAGCATAAATTCTTCTTATTATCGAATGAAAAGAAGGAAGAGCTATTAAAAATTATCTTACAAGTAGTGTCAAGATCGTATATCCATTTTAACTTATTAAACTTTGTTCAATTCGTTTTGAAATATTTTCCCCAATTTTTTTTATATTGTTATGGACGCTATTTATATAAATTTCGTCTGGCTTGTTTTTTGTTGTGTCGATCAATGTCGTATAAAAAACTTTACATAATGTTGTGTAATACATAACAAGTGTTTGTAAATTTTTTCACTTTAATAGGACGGTAAGAGCTCATTGAATTAAATTTTGCATCATCCTCTTAAAATTACTATTGCGCATCCTATTATTGAGTAAAGCTTAGAGTGTACTTTATTACTTCATTAGATGTTCACTCACATGGCCCTTTGAGAGCTCTTCTACAAAGTGTAAAACTCCAAGACTGCAAAGGATAATCTGAACCATTTATTCAATTACATTATAAATATTATATATCTTTAGATTTTTATATTACCAAATATATTATATACTTTAACTGCGCAATAATTAACAATTCTGGAATGACAAATTCCATCGTTCTCGCTATATAAAAGTCAATACAGGGGAGCATACGATCTAAGTTATCCGATAGCCTTGAAATCCATACTTTGTAAATTTATTTACAAAATATACAGACAATAAATAAATAAATAAATTCAAATTATTTATATGTGTTTTTTGCGAAGTTAAGTTAAACTTTTAAATGTACTTACTTTCTTTAGTTTATATATATTTATTTAAATTAAAACAATTTATTTTGACTTTTTTTTTTGCTTGATTGTTTATTTCCTTCGCCTTCTTTTCATTTATCTGCGTTTAAATTGTTATTTAGACACTAATGATATCACAAATATTACGTTGTTTACGTCTCGATCGAAACAGTGTTCTCGATCCGACAGCAGTCGAGTTGCACGATACTATCCAGCATAACTCCCAAACCGACTACGCAATCGATATCGAGAATCATAAGCCGGTCCTTGGTTTGATGTGATTGACGATATGATTGAACTCATATCAATTCTTCATTGACTTTACTTATATAAAATCATAAAATTTGTTGAAGAATCAAACACGAATAATATACGATTAGACCAAATCATAAATATTAGAACTAATTCCCAAAAAATTGATAAACATATACAACTAATTCGGTGTGTAAAATAATAGGCATTATCAAAGGCATTAACACGATTGAAATATTCCAGCGTTAAAGCAACTTCTATAGACATTTACGGCGAACGTGCTCTGAAAGCTTCGTTCATCACATAAAAAGAAATACAAATTTTCTATTAAACTTTAGTTCATTTTCTTGTCAACAACCGAGTTACGTATTAATCGATCTTAGCTTAAAAAACTTGCAATCAATATTAGTTCCAACTGACTATGAGTTCCATATTAACTATTTCTATGCCCGTTTTTATATTATTATTCATAATCTTTTCTAATGAATTATTTGGTGGTTTAACATTTTTCTTTTCTCTAATAATTTAAATTTATTAAATCATTATAAACAATTAATTTAACTTAGATGTAGATAACAATTGCTGATCATTTTTTTTTGTCTTATTATTTACGTACAATAGCCCTACATTTTTAGGTTTCTTGTGGCAATTAATTTTTAGAACCAGGCGAGTGAGTTTTCTTGTTGTATTCTACTAATTAGCGTTAGAAGTAATTACTGTGATTTTAAACAGTGTTTATTTTTGGTATTTGGTCTCTGAATCCAAATGTTTGCTACCTAACTTTTTGGTTTATGTATGTGAATGTGGATTCACGGGGAAGAGTATGGTGCAGCTACAAAATAAAGTTTTTTACTATAACATTTTTATTCCGTCAGTCCGTCATTTTTAAATTGAGTTTCAAATATAATTGCATTACAGACCTTCTTACTATTAATTTGTCAATTCTTCCTTTTCCATTTTTTGTATTATATCTCAATTTACATTTAACTAGAAATATTCTAATCATCGGTAACACCTCATAACAGTTATTGCAGTTTACAGGTTTTTGTAAATGGTAGTATGAAGTATGCATCGCAAACTTTATGCAATATCCGTATTAGAGAAAATAGGCTCGAAAATGTCCCGTTTATTTAAAATCTATAACATGAGAAAGAAAATTTCAAACTCTGTATAAATTTTCTTGGAATTACAGCTAAAATAAGAACGCAGTAGTTCCACTATTAGCAAAGATATTCTTAATCACCACGTCTATTTTTAATACATATTTTCCCACTTAGGTATTTGGAACAAAAGGTTTTCAATAAATGAAGATTATATTCGCTTTGTTACGATATTCATCGCGTAAAGTAAGAAACACCATAAAGATTTTTATTAATTGTATTAATTATGCATATATAGATGAATTGTATAGATGATGAAGCGCAAAGCACTTGAACAGTGATCAAGTTTCAATAATAGCTTATATTTCAAAAAGCAAAGGAAAGAAAAAGAATTTGTTCAAACGATTATTCCAAAATCGAAGCATTAGTTTAGAAAATAGAAGTTTAGAAAATATATTTCCATTTATAGATGCTAACTTTCGTGCATTGCAAGGTAAATATTACTCTTTTCCAGCGATGTTGTCTATACACGGAAAACTTAAGCCACTCAATTTCAACAGTTGACTTCGAAAAGTGCCTTACATTAAAACTCTGTGAAAATTTGCAACCGAAAATGTGGACTCACTGAAAATCTGTGCAGGAGTTTACTAACGTCTTTTAAAGATTCTGTTTGAAAACATTCCTTATTCTTATAAACTATGCACTCTTGAACAATGGTTATATTATATAAATCTTTAACAGAACATTAAACGGTTTGGAACTACGTATCGAAGAATAAATTATTGTCACTTCTATTGGAAATGAATATACTTATTTTTATAATTAAATTTTACTTTCTACACATACAAATTTTGAGGCTTAAAAAGCATGGATATATATTTTATTTTTAGGTTTGTACAGCTGGTACAGGTCTGTCGTTTGAAGGATTTATAAAGAAAGCAAGTAAGGGTAAGGATATAAGGCTGGGGTCGAATCTTTTAAGTTGTTTTATAAAAGTTACATCTTAGGTGTCGATTTGTAGTTTTTACCGTTTACTTGTTACCGCAATTACATTAAAAGCAATTCCTTCGATGCTGGCTTGTCTCTCTTGTGTGTGGAATGAAAGTAAACGCTCAAAAATAATCGAAATAAAGTAATAAAGATGTTTATTGAGCTCTGCATATATTTGAAGTGCGTTTTATTCGCTTTGGACATGACAGATTTTATGGAGACAAAAACGTAGAATGAAGATAAAGATTGAATCATGCCTGCGCAAGTAAATCCAACAGATTTTATGGAACTTCTTCAACAACAACGATAATTCATTGAAGTGTTAGCAAAAATATTAAGACAGCCGACACGTCCTCATCATAAGGTGTTTATGCGAAAATTATGACTACAAATACCTCTGAATTTTTGTTTTCATACGATGAAGATGTTAACGCTTAAGGGTTGCACAGGAGGATTTATTTAGAATTGACGGAGCCTGACACGACAAGCTTGTTAAAGTTCTATTATTAATGCGGAAACTCCACGGAGCGTTGACGAAATGTAAGTAAACATAACTTGACCGAATCATCCACGTAATTATAGTTTCGAGAGTTCTATGAAGAATAATCATTTTCAGATAGATTCAAATGTATGAGTCTGAAAAGACTCCAGGAGAAGACATACTTAGACATTTGAGTCCATGGATACTGATGGTAACATCTCATTGCAGGAAGTTACAACAGAAAGCAAACGTTCACCAAACGTAAAGTACGATACGCATTCCATACAACAAAATCAGCCAGCAGTAAATACAATTAAAAATAATAAAGTTACGAACAAAAGCAAAGAAAAATAAAGTGAAGGTTATTCATATTCACATGAGTCACAGCAAAAATACATATCTTTACGTATAAACATTGCAAGTTGACACTGAATCAGATATAACAATTATATCAGAATCTCATACGCCTCTTATAGGTTTCAGGTGAGCCTCTCAAACTTATTGGACAGTTTGAAGGTGTATTTTTATTATTTTTTTATTTTACTGTTTAGCAAAATTAAACCGTATTGTTAGTGATTTTACCATCAATACGCACATTAGAGGATATGACGATAGCAAGATTATCTAATAATTTTTTAAAGAAGTTTTTGCAATTCACAGGTTGGCCTAATAAAACTTCAACAGGATTGGAAGTATTTTTTGGGGAAAAACATGAAACGTAAGTGAAGCAGTAGGTATTCCCGCCGTTCTACCTCGCAACGTATTGCAAAAGGTGG
This sequence comes from Glossina morsitans morsitans, assembly GCA_001077435.1. Lineage (NCBI taxonomy): Eukaryota > Metazoa > Arthropoda > Insecta > Diptera > Glossinidae > Glossina > Glossina morsitans. Next base: position 102,699 of record CCAG010016649.1, on the reverse strand, counting down.
ATTATGGACAACCAGGTACAGTGCGTATCGAACAGTTAATAAACACTGTCAAAACTGCTCCCATATTAACTTGAAAAGCGAATTTGATATTAATTTGTAATATTGGAATCCTTGTAAATTATTCGAGGCCGTATGAAGAAAAATCGTTTTTGATAATTCGGGATTCATACTATAAATGGCCAGAATGCAGACTACAACTGCCTAGTCATAGCCTTGCAACTCCGCCATAATTTCTCCAGATGGGGAATTGGGTATTCAATATTTTAGAACTGTCCTCAACCATCTTCAATCGAACGGCCATTACGAACGATATATAAGTGCACTCAAAATGACAACAGCAAAATGAAGGGAGTATAATATTAAAATAAGGCTAGAAGCCTACAGAGCTGCACCCCATCCAAGATAGCAAGACAACCAAACTCGAGTCGAAGTAATGATTGCAAGGAAAATACGGATTTCATTAAGTTCGATTGACCCTCTTTTTACATGAGATAAGGTGCAGTTATAGCCAAGCAATTTGAAATCATCAAGAGGTAAGAGTTCCGAAATATGCGACTTAGTTTATCTCCTTGTTTTTAAGTCAATCTGGAGTTGCATACCGGAAACTATAATCGCGAAGCTTGACAATGTCATGTACAAAGTCGTCGTAAATAGAAATGAACTGGTGCGCCACAGCAATCAGTTACAGCAATGTTGGAAGAAAGAAAATGTGTGAAAGTAATAAAAGTAAAGGAGTAGCCATATTTATTGAACTTTGTATTATATATATTTCAAGCGGGTTTTATTTGTGTTGAAACCACATATATCCAACACCTTTTCGTAAAAAAAAAGGCGAAGAAATAAATTTTCAATGCTCTGTAGTATTGGGGGGGCATGGCAGATTTTTTTATTATTGTTTTACGCATGCTCTACGACACTACTTGATTATACGTGAAAAGCTTTCTCGTTATACCTGTTTTATCATATCAGAAATAAGGAACAAACCCATTTTTTGGCTTTTCAGCTTATGTTGTAGTATGAGCCTCTTTTGAGGAATTTCGCTTCCAATTTTTATGCCACATTTGTAGCCAATGGATGAAATTGGCGACCACGACAAAACACCACACAGGTGGCCACACAGATAGACGAACAACTGGACCTGAGAATATATACTAGTGAAGCGTCTTTATTGCAAACGTTTCGACAAAATGAACATACGCCGATCCTTCGGTGTTGACTAAAATAAAAGGGCTAGACTGCTGCATATATATGTAAAGTTTGTGTAGTAGCTTTGCTGAAAATTTTTAATAACAAATTGAGTTGGTTGAAATTGTTTTTCTTTTTTCTAAACATAGAAATAACTGTAAATTGAAAATTCGAATGCATATTTTTGAAATGATAAGTAAGCAAAGTTTCAATATTTCTTAAAAATCACCTGCCAAATAACCTAATTTATTTTGAGATTGGGATGAATTTTTAAAGCCCAGGTAATTATTCAGTATGCAATATCGTAAGCTTTGATTAATTACACTCGCAAGTGTACTCAAACTTATTTATATTCCCAATTTTCCATTATTCAAAAAATTACCACAAGTAATTCCTTAGTAAGTAGAGTGAAGAAGGATGTGATAGATGGACGCGCATACGTTTCAAAAATATGAGGCACCCGTATAAAATCTTTTTGTACAAGGAGCAAAAACGAATATATTTTAATTTAATGTTTCATATAAAAAAGTGTAAGCATCTAAGCGTGTGCTCATATACTTCTGAATTTCAATTTGAGATTTATGAATTTCAAGAAGGTTTGTGAATTTCAGTGGATCTTTGCAATTTGAATGGAAAATTTATTATTTTCAATAGACCACCTTCAGCTTTCAATTCACTATTTTTGACTGTCAGATCATGCACATTTTTGATCATGTGTTATTTTAGCTTCCTATCCAATTTCTGCAAAATGTGTGAAAATTATTCAAGAATAGACAAGACAGATATTGCTGAAAAGGCAAAATGAAAAGATTCACGTTCCAATTCACAAAGAAGTCGAACAGTAATCAATTTTTAACAATAGATCAGAACTCTTAAAGTGTTTGGTATATTTTAAAAAGTAACAAATGAGAAATCTCTTTATTTTTCTCCTTTAAGTAATAACTCTCAAGTACGATTATTCGAAAATCGAAGATTTTTAGAAAATATATTTCCATTTATAGATGCGAGATATAGATGAATATTGCAAACCAAATAACAGGCTTAACATACATTCCTAAGCCTATCTTTGTTAAATAGTACCTTCTTGCAACAGTATTCCTTGTACTTTAAAACGCATAAGCTACTAATTTCAATAGTTGCCTTCAAAAAGCGATTTAGATTAAAACCTAATGAAAATTTGTATATAAAAATATGCGACTAATTAAAATACGTGCCATGTGTGTCAACTGACAATTGTGAATGTCAATTGAAACCTCGTTACGTTCAATTACAGTGGGACTAATATATTGTGAGAATGTTTTTTGGATTTCTCCTCGTTTGTGTCTGTGCTACGTTTGTTCATCAATTTTTCTGGTGTTTATCACAACTGATTTAATCAAAAGCTAAACTAGTGGCAATTCTTGTTGACCTATCATATTATTATCATATAATTGGGGTGTTATTTTAGTAAAAATAACAGTAACAATGATTTTATCTTTGAATTTGATTCCAAAAGAATGTTCCCTCTAAGAGAGTCCAGTTACCAAAACAAAAAATATCGAATAGACCACGGAATGAAGTAATCGTGTCTTAATCGACGTACTGATGCATCGACTAGAAGCCATACGAAGACCATAAATTCTTATTCTTTAATCATGTAAAACATCTGTTCGCCTGTCTGATCATCTTTACGTGCAATTCAAACGGAATAGAGAAATCCAACAGTAAGCTTTTAAAAAAATCGTTTCATTATTGTAGATTAGGTTAAGGGACGGAGAAACATAAGTTTGATAAACTGATGCTCAAAATTTCAACTCCTCATTAAAAGAAAGCTCATTTTAAGCAGTTGCTTCGGTTTTAAAGGAAAACAAGTAAAAAAATGTTATTTGGTTGTGCCCGAATTTTTCCTACCCATTACCATTATCCTAAAAACTATGGAAAAAATTGCAAAAGGTAAATTTTCGTACTCTATAAACGTGGGCGAGCGTGGTTGATTTTTTAAATTTTTTGAGTAAAATTTGAACCTTATATGTTATATGCGTTACAGTTTATGAGTAACGAGCAAAAAATGCGGAGCGCAAAGGTTTTATTAGTTTCCTTGGGAGAATGTTTACCAAAGATACCACACAATTGGGCAGACGAATGGATGGACAGATGCACAAGGGAAAAAATGAACGCACTTAGGTGTAATCCGAATGTGAAACTAGCCTAGAATTTATATACTTTTTGGGGTGTTTGAAGCTTTGTTCTGCTCGGTATACAGATATTGAAAAAAAACTGTAATTTTGATACACTATAATATTGGGTAGGCGCGGTCAATTTTTCTCAACTTTGTACAGATATTACAGCATCGTTTACACAACATGCGTTCAAATTTTTCAAGATTTATCAGCTGTAGTTTACAAGCAACAAACGAAAAAATAATTTGTTATTGCTTTCGAAAAACAGAGATGTTCTCATTTTACGTGGCACTGTAGACGTGTCCTTCGACCGATTTAGCCCATTCTCAATACCAGCCTTCGCACAGGAACTTCCAATGTTTCTGCCAAATTTGAAGTCGACAGCTTAATTTTTGCAGCTATGATAAAGTTTACAACAGACATTACATGGATGGACACACACATGCTTAAATCGATACAGAATTTGATGCGGATAAGGAATATATATATTTTCCCACTCCGACGCTTCCTTCTGGACATTGCAAACGTTTTGAGTCTACCCCTCATTCTTCGGCGATGAGTATAAGAATTGAAAATAAGGTGAAAGAAAGAGTTTCGTTCCAAAAAAGTAGATTGATGGTGACAATACCGGAGAATACCCACCAGAGATTTACCTCCTCCCCATCACTCGTTCGAGAAACTAATGAAAACCAATGGATAACTCCTTCCACCTCTTTGCTAAAAAAATAGAAGATTTATTTAATATACTTGGCGGTAGTCGGTGCCCAATCAACCAACTCATGCGAGTATAAATGATCTATTGTTGCTACATCAAAAGGTCATTCTCAAAACGGAAGACACTCGTGAAGTCGGCAAAAAAGAAAGGCACTTAACTTCATAAGTACTAAAAAATGCAAGTCCAAAATACTCATGGCAAGAACGCAAATACTCATGTCAAGATATCTGCTGCAAAAGAAATACTCAGAAAAAAACTGCAAAACGCCAGCCGGGCAGAAATGGTGGCTATATCAACGGTATGAAATATGGAGAACTCATGGCAAATCGTAGAGAAAGCTGCGAAACGTAAAAGTAAAAAGAGACTACTGCATAAAACAAAAGCAATCGTCATTCAAAAAACTAAAAATTTTAGCTACAGTGACTGAATAAGTTAGAGGCGATAGTATCGAAGACGCGAAGCGGTGAAATATTCATAGAGCAGGGCAAAATTCAGAAGGCCACCGCGAAGAGAAAAGAAAATGGTATTGATATAATGTCTAGAACATGGCGACACCGCGGGCTATGTACAAGAAACATAGGCTTAAACGCAATACAGCACAAACTTAGCTGTAGTGAACATCACCACTTCGCTAAAAATGTTGAAAACGAGTTGGACTACTCCACATTTAAAAACTCAAAGAAATTATGTAAGCAACCACAAGCCGCAGTGTGCAGAATAAATAAGAATTCTGAAGTGTCACCTAAACCACTACAGAACTGCATAAGAGCATACTCCTAAGCGAAAATGAAGGTGGTTTCAATAGAAAACGTGGGTAGAGAGGTAGTTGGTATTTATACAGTTAGCTGTTACGTGTGTTAAAATAAATTGGTAGTCGTAACGCACTAATGGTAACAAAAGCTTTAATGCATGAAATGTACAATGGACAGGTCTAAAAAGGAGTTTCAAGGGCAGGCTTGTATTTGTGAAACCAGTCCCCTTCGATCTAATCCTCTATAGGTGCTCAATATACCTTCGATAGGATTGGCTATGACTCCACCATTGTCTTTATGCTCGTTAACAGTAGTTTTTATCCAAAACGAAATGCCGCTTAAGTGCATGCACACCAAGAATCAATAGGTTCGGTAGAAAGATGCTTAAAATTTTAATGAAAGGTCTATGTCTAATAGGATCAGTAATCGAAATGGCACTAATCTTAATCCAAAGCATTGAAGAGTGGTGTGATGCTTCTATGACAAGGACACCAACCAAATTACCATCTCGTAAACCCTTTTATTGGTGGAAAGAGCAGATGGTCACGTTACGATCAAAATGTCACCAAGCACGTTGGCTTTATCAAAGACCGAGAAATAGCGCCGGCTACTTGATTCGCCAAAAACAGCACACAAACAAGTTGTGACACCTTAAAAGAGCTTGTAGACATAGAAACAAATCTATTGGGCTTAGCATGCGAATTAATTAGCCACAAATTGAAAGGCTGCTCCTAACCTACAAACCCCACTCTGGTAAAATCCGTTATGGAAAGGCTGCTTGCTAGTCGATCGCCACTCTGTCGTAAGAAGGCCAGAGCATTCAAACTGAATACTACCTCCTCGGAGGACGAGATGAAATACCAAATTGTGTTTGAGACCGGCAGTCATGATAGCGACAACTAACTGCCAAACCCAAATGTTTATTACACTTCAGAATAATTGTCTAGTTACAGCAATATTTCCTAGAGTATGGAAACGCTATTAGTTGGTCTTGGTATCCAAAGTAAACGAACGGTTAAATGAACCCTCATCACGCCGGGCGACCGCAGGGAAGATATTAGAACGGCTTAGCTATAGCTAAGTCAGGTGGGCTATCCGACGTGCAATTTGGCTTCCGCGCAAAAGGTTGGCCGTCGACGCTATCGAAGAGGAGATCTCCATTGCAAGCGCAACAAATGGATACTCTGTGAAAAGACAGTATGAAACGAAAGACATACGGCGTAATAATTACGTTGGAAATTATAATCGGAAGGTAAAAGCATATTATGGAATTCTCAGACTAGCAGCAAGTCCCAAACCACTCCCAAAATATAGAATTTCGTTCTTCTTAATAGAGAGCGGTGACAAACTGTACAGAGCAAATAGTGGTTTGCGTCAGAGTTCCTTTCTTGGACCAGCTTTGGAACTGCATGTCCGGCGGTTTGTTGCATACACAGGTATCTGAAAAAGCTATAAAAACAGAAGAAGACATCATTAGCATAGCTGAGAATGTGATTGACAAGATTCGCTTATGGCTGACGTTAGGAAGCCTGGAACTTGCAGAGCAATGGATAGAAGCGATTCTTGTAAGCAATCGAAAGAACATTAGAATAAGGGTGGACCACTGTAGGATTACCGCTAAGGAAACCGTTAAGCACCTTGGAGTAATGATGGATTACAAATTAAAATTTAAAGTTCATCTAAATAGAACCAACTCAAAAACGGCATTTTAAGAAGCAAAGATAGGAATTTTCTGCTGTCTGTTATATAAGAAACTCAACAGCATCTTAGAACAACAAAACCATGATTCGTTCGTACCAACGTGGCGACATTATCCGCTCTGCTAATATTATGAGCACTCACTCTTCGAATATCTTATTATGGACCTAGAAAACGTCTCATATCGATTCCTACGAAGCAGTTATCTTCAGAGACTGCATTTGCATGCGTGGATTGCGCAAGTGCGCAAAGATGTCACGAAAATTGTGAATACATTCTGATCGTTGTTATTTAATATTAATAAAGATTGTATAACTTCGGACGAAATAAAAAAAAAACGAAAGGTACACATATTTATTTATGTAAAATTGTCGGTCTAAGAAAACTTTGTTCCGAAATTGTTTGAAAATTGAACCAATTAAGATGCTAATGGGAGAGGAAATGAGTAGGACAGACTGTGTGTCTTGTTAAATCATAATAAAATAATACCGGTCAATTAATCTATATTATGTCTATAGCGTCTTAAGCGCGCGCTATTTTCCAATTTCGGAGCACCAGGTGGTGGCGTAATATCATTACGTATCATTGGACTATCCATTTGATTAAAATCGTGCACTAAATTTAGCAGCAAAACGTCCTTTTCAGTACGTTTGCCTTGCAATTGGTCATTATCTTCAAATAACGCAGGAGCTGTGGAAGTAGTCGTTTGTTCAGCATCGGCGATTCTTAATGCAGTACTTGTTGCTTCAACGCTCATAACCCCAACACTGCCACCACTTACATGCTGATCGTCGCTGTTATCTGTTGAACCATCTTCAAATTGTCCCAAGAACATTGTGGGTACTCCTCGAATTCTGCATAAAAAGAACGATGTAGTTACTCTATCGGATTTTATAATAAAACAACAAGAAGATCACTGAGCTCCGGCTTGTTTAAAACCCGGCAAAGACCTCAAGATCGACAGTGATCAACTCTTCAACCTCATATGCCAAAAAATAAAAATAACATAGCTTACCGACTAGAATTTTTTGAATAGGGCCGTGAAAACCTTAAGTTTGGCTGTGCCGGATCTGCTGTATACTTATCCGCAGGGTCGCGTCGCCGTCTTAAAGCTGCATAGAATTTAAACGACATCATTTATAATACATTTCAACAGAATCAACTTCATTCGCTTTCACTTCTTAAATAATTGTTTATTAAAGCAAAGCAAAAAAATTTTTAGAAAAATAAAAACAAACTCCTTGTGTAAATAGAAAGTGCCACATATCTAAGCTTCACTATTATTCTTCTTTAGAAATCACATCGAAAGTTATGCAATGAACGGATCATTCTTGATTGGGAATTACCGAAAATAGTATACACATAGGTTTGTGGAAAGGCTTCCGACCTGAACATAAAACGGCAGTACTTCTCCGTAAGAGATAGGGAGTATATTTTAACAATATACTTCCACAATTTTGGACCAGCAGTTGTTGCTTGACAGTAAATTTAGGACGAAATGGGCGTTGTGTACGGGGAAACTGCATCATCGTTTGATGCAGTTTTGTGTACCTGAATAGCGTTCGGTGGTGGTGAACATTCGGAATAGTTAAAGACTGTCAAAAACTGACAAAATTATCGCTCACGATATGGATCATACGATGAAGTCATTGTGGTAACTGAAGCGTCTTTGAGGATCTTTATAAATCGTTTTATAACAAAAGTAAAAAAAGATAGAGAACTTGTGTGGTGACCGTATCACTACTAAATGAGACCACATTAACGGATACTGCCAAACATTGCCAAAAATCTCATATGAACTTCAATATTCCTATATATTCATATATTACGGAGTGACTTGTTTTTGCACTATTTGTTTAGCTTTAGTACATGTAGTTCTTTAACTTTAAGTTAACTACAACTGAAACCAAAGTTTTTTTAGTGGTTATCATTATGCGGAGACTCCCAAACAATTATGTTTTACTAATTTAGGTTTTTTTTTTTTAAAGAAATGTAAGCAGAATACAGACATAACTATCCTTATGTCCATAAATATTATCACAGGATAGGTGTGCATAATAACATTCATCGCAGGTACAGCATTGTTGTGCTCCAGTTCGTTTTTTCCCTAAATGTGCAAATTTGAATAGGCTGAAACTTTTATTTTAGAGATGCGAGCAAAAGTGCAGTCACAGGAGCTAAAAAAGTGAAAGAATTTAAGAAAAAACTGATCATTTCAAAATATTTTCACCCCCAACCTGTGGTCTGCAGACGATACCAATATAAAAATAATTAAACCACTCTCTGAAGCGGGCTTTAAATAAATCATTTAAGAAACAGCGGAAGACGTTATAGAAAGCGACGGTCCACCATTAAATGCCCTATGCCACTTCTCTTAGTACAATTATACATATGACAGCTTTCCGAATTGATCGGTACAATAGAGGGTGCGTCTATGTCAAGATTACATCCGCATAAACTTAACCTATGCCTTACACCACAAATGGTGTAGGGTATAAAAACGGAAAGAATGCATTAATTATTGTACAGAAAGTCAGCAAGAACACAACACTTTTATGTAACGGAAGATTTCACAAGAAAGGAAAATCAGAGCAAGAAGAAATTTTAACATTTCAATTAAAAGTACTAATAACAGCTACTACTGTTGGATGTCCGTAATATATTCTTTAAAGACATGGAATGGAATATATAACTTTAAAAAGTAATTGAAATATAGTGCTGAAATTCGACAGGTGTATTAAATTTTAAAGCAATGTTACAAATGTTAATACTACGAATTTTTTTGTACTTCACATGGTTTATGCATTCAAGGCCAGTCAAAAACCAAAAAGTAGGAGGTTGACCTACATTCATTGTATTTTTTGAAACTTGCACTAACCAGCGAGTACCGCTCTCGTTTTTGAACGCGCGCGCGGCGTACCCCACGCTGACGGCAGGGAAGTCTAATTCAAGAACTTCTTCAACATCAGATTCCATGACTTCTGGCAAAATCGACAAATTGGTCGAGGTGTGGAAGGAACGAAAAAAGTGAAAACATCAATAATTTTTATGATTGCTGCAATATTCAATCCAAATTTTTGAGGAATCAAATCTTACTATGTTGTCCAACGTTGTCACAGAAATAGTTCATCGTCAAAAGTTACAAAGATTTTTTGACGGAAAATAACTTTGGCAATTGTCGATTAAACCGACGTAAAAGTATTTTGTTTTCACTAATGCTCATTATTGTTACTGTCGCCATTTCACATACTTTTTAAATAAAAACCCTATAGACGACGGAAGCTACTCATAATAATGATTTAATGAGACCAATCGAAGCTGACTAAAGACTCAGAGCGAAAGTGAAGGAATTTAGTAGCATGTATGTTGAATGCTACAAACAGCTTAAGAAAAAAACATTTTGCATCAGCTAATATTAAGAAAACAAAAACTAAGCTCTTGGACGTAGTTTAATAAACATTTGCAATGTAAAAGACAAATATTCAAAAGAGCCAACTTTTTGAGAATGAGGTGAATGCAGGGTGAACGGTTGAATGAGACAGAAGAGCTTTAGTTGCAAAAAAAATATAGGAAGCGCAAATAACGTATCAATTGAGTCGATCTGGGATTTCGTGTTCTAAGTTGCCACATTGACGCGCTCTAGTTATTAAAAGACGAGAACTTTTTATAATAATTTATAAATCAAGCTTATACCTTATAAATACGTTTCGCGTTTTAAGTGCATTTTTTAAATGCATTTCGTCATTCAGTACAGCACTATTTTCCGGAAGGTCGGACTTCTTTTTTTACTAAGAAAAAGGAAGAAGACACGAAGGTTAAGAACGAAAGTATCCTAAAACTTTCCAAATTTAAGACATATGAAATATATAACTAAGAAAAGACATTCGCACTTTTGCATGGCTAAAGTTTTTTTCCCGTGCTGTACACTTTCCCATTTGGTCGCTTTATCTTTATTCTATAGATGAATTGATAAGGTCAAAGCCGCAAGCTTACTTTTAAGAATATCATAACTAACAATAGAAAATACTTAAGAGGATCTTAAGTACTTCTAGAATAAATTTATTTTTGTTTTCCTATATTATATTCAAATTACACATTTGAATTTATGAGGATCTTATTTAAAGACATTGTGACGAAGCTATGATTACGATCCAAGGGAAAGCACATGGCATAGTATGAATAACGTCCGAAAAAGTTGTGTCGCTGCTGTCGTTGCGTTAACATGGCGAAATAGATGATGTGAGAATCCAAAAATAAATAAAGAGTGAAACACTAAACAAAGAGACAAGGCAATAACAACGAACAAAAAGAAGAATTTTGTAGGTTAACCACGTGAAACAGCAAAAAGCCAAGATAATATGTGAATGATTGCTTAAGTATATTTGAATGCGGAATATGGAAGACTATAATATAGGAATGCATGAACATATGGAATAGAACCACACCCATTAATATGGACCTATATGACTGAGAAAAGAGTCCAAATGTGAGTCAAATTGGATGTATAATAATGTATGTAATAATGTGAATTCTAAGTGTGTGAAGACCTTATGATCGGAAGATCGATATGATAAATAGAGTCAAGTAAGATAAGGTTCCGTATGAAAAGCACGATAATATGTACGGACATGGGTAACACTGTTCAAAGTATAGATTACATGCTTACGAATTGAAAAGATATTACCCTAGGGAGAGTTCTGTTAAACCAATATGAGTAAAGATAATATATGCATTGATATAAAATAAACTTTTAAATTTGTTTAAAGAGAAGAAAGCGCAGGATTCAGTTAGGAAATTGTTACACTTCGTCTTAGCTAGCGGCTCCGTACTGTAAATCGTCCCTCTCAGAATGTTAGTTGTTGCAAAAATATATATTCTTATATAGGACGACGCGGGATCTTGCTGTTCTACACCACGCCAAGATTTTACTTCTAAATTGGGGAGATTTAATATGAGCGCAACAAAAACATCAAAAATTTACAATTTTTAACCCAGAAAATGCCTTTCACGTAAAATTTCTGCAAAATCAGTTATATCTGAATGTGCCTATTGGAGTTTTTGTAAATTTGACTTCACTTTGTCGAAATTCGATTTTAATCCAACCACTTCGAACTTTGATACCTGTGGAATAAAGCATACGTTTGACACTATCCGTTCTTATCCAAACACAATTTGCATACGTTGGATACTTATTAATAACTGTTTTGTTTTTGAAAGACGGGAAATTTATCATTAGGTGAAAAGGTAATATTATAACAAAATCTCCATCAACAAAAGCCTCTATGTCTCATTCAAAAGCAATGCGGACACCAAGGAAAATTGCTGGTTAAATTTTACTCTATTGGATACGAACTAAATTCTTCTTGAAAGGTAGAACTAAATCTTCCTTGAAGGTTCCATAAAAACATTTAACGAACCCATTTCTTAGATAATAAGTTCTGTTTTGACATTTGGCAATGACAAACTTACTTCATCCATCAAAAATTGCTTCATTAAGGCAACCATATCTGACAAACCATTTATCACAAAAAGTTCTTGAAATTAATTTAGAACTTTTATAAATAGCTTGCTTCAGCTGTCTGCAGTCCATGTGCAGAAAAAGGATCAATAACGTTGGCACTAAGTTCGGCAAAACGTCGGAAAGATAGTATGAGAATAGAGTATGCTCAATTAATTTTTGATAAAGCTCACAACATCTCGACAAATAATTACACTCTTCGCTCATGAATGACCAAACAAAACGGTCAACTGTTAGTTTTTTCGTGAAGCGAAAATCAGGATGCGATGAAGCGTGCAATGTGCTGAGAACAAGAGTCGGAAAAAACAAAGAGAAGTGGCGTCTTACTTCTTCTTATGGTGCATATAATAAAAGAACTAAATGTTAGTTTCAGAAAGGGCGTTAAAAACGGAAGACTCATGTTTTCATTTCATTTAATTTTGAAAAATCGTCGGGAGCTACGTTGCAAGAACCAGCGAAGTGTACAATCTTGATGAATTGACTACCATAATTTGAATAACGACATTGATGTAGCGAATCTCGACTCGGCTTTATTTGTTAAACAATGAAAACTTTGTTCAACATTCCGTAAGACAAAAGGCATTGATAGAAACTCGTGAATATCGAAAGGAATTCCCTTTGGCAGCAGTTTTGCACATATCGTTTGGATGCACGGCGATTCAATCGTACGCTCTAAAAACCAATGTGGTGATACTTTTGCATGATTATTGCTGAGAGACACTTTATAAATTTGAGGGAAATCATTAAAGAAATGTTGAGATGAGTTTTTCATAATAATATTGGGGATATCAGATAAGTCGTCTAAAGCTAAAACACCGTATTTGCATCAACGAAATGTACACCCAATTTGTGAAGCGTGGAATGGCGAATAGAAGTGGCAGTATTCAGACAGACAAATAAGATGCGGTTAGGAGATTATAAAACGCCATATGTACATAAAGGGCTATCCACTGTGTTAATTTTGAATAGATGATCATCTCGTGTGGTGAATCGTCAGCCTGTTAATAAGGCAAATAATTTCACGTCTGGGTCTGCAATTGATAAAACAAGGAGCTTTATTTATTTGTGGAAATAAAGAGTATAAGTAATGACCATAAGGTAAATTACTCCATCACTGTTACTAAGAAAAAACTGAATGTTTTTTCTCGATTGTCCTCAAATCTGCAGAAATAAGAGCACGATCATTAAAATGAGATGGTCTGGAACATGCAATTTTATCTGCAGTGGTGTTGCCAAGAATGCCTACGTGGCTGGGCACCCAGAAAAAAGTATAGATCTGATTTCTAAAACATAAGGTGGAGATTTACTTGAGGGAAATGATTGCAAAGCGGATAAAACAGATTTACTGTCTGACACTATAAGGAATTTATTTTGAAGCTGAGTACTCGCAAAGTGCATGGCTTCCAAGATCGCAAAACATTCAGTCGAAAATATAGGTGGGTGGTTTGAGAAATAAGCTTCTATATTAATATTTGGAAACCAAAACCCGCTGCCTACAACATCGGTCTCAGATACATCAGTAAAGATGAGTGAAAAATGTTTCCAATTAGCATTAACTAAGTTTGAATAATGTTGATGCACTTCTGCCGGAGTAACTGTGGATTTTCTTAGTGGCAAGACCTTAATTACTGGCCGAAAATATTGAGATTCAAAAGGAATTTTGAATAAGCTATGTACATCAGTTCTTAGAATGCTGAAATTATTAATTTTCCCAACAAAAATTTTAAAGAAGGAAGGAGAGGAATTCAATGATATAAAGTCATAGATGAAAGGTAATTCGGATGTTTTTCAAAAAATAAAATTTTATTAGATGAAAAATTAGCGAGTAGAGACATAACACTTGCCATATGTTGCAAGCTTAGTGTGTGTGTGTAGATTTCATGCCCCCAAGAGCCAGACGAATATATTTCCATTGGATTCTCCATAATTTCCGAAGGTCCTTATTTGAAGTGTCCAATAAGATCGAACAAGCGTATTCTAATTTTGGCCTGACTAAACCGCGATACAATTTAACCATACAAAACGGATCGGAGCCCCAAGAAACGCCATAAAAGGATTTCAGTACATTATTGAGTTAAAAACATTGTTTAGCAATTTTGTCAATGTAAGCAGCAGGAGAAAGTTTCGCGAGTAAAACAAAGCCAAAATAGAACGTTTTAACGAATGGAATAGAAGAACCATATATGAGAAGAGGAGTAACCGTAGGATCTTCCCTTTTTTTTGGAAAGACCATGCACTTGGTTTCTTTAACCGAAAGTAGGCGTTTGGAGAATTTTTCCTAGTTGTGAGGATTTTGTAGGATCAACAATGATTTCGTAATCAGAAGAAAGATTGTCGATGTCACGATCTCAGGATTTAGAGAGTTTTTGTTGGAAGAAGAGATGACGATTTCAGGATTTATTGTATTTTTAACCGGAACCGACACAGCAGCCTCAGCATTGGGTCGCTTCATTGTCGATTGCAAAATCTATTCTGCTACAAACTGAACAATACAAACCAAAAGACTACATTAAATTTTTTACAGAAATGAAATGAGTAAACAAAAAAGACAAAGGTAAATATTAAAAAACTAAAAAAACTAAATAAACTTAAAATGGCACACCGTGCGTGTAATAAAGTTCTTTAAGCCCCAAGGCCGATTTACAGTTCTAGTTATCCAGTTATCAAACGATACGAAAGATATAACGTTATTTTTATGATATCGTCGGTGCGTGTACAAGAAAAAAACTCAAAGAAGAACAAGAAAAGCAAATAAAATTAAACACACTAAATACAAAATTTGAAAAAGAAAAAATTAAAAATCATATAAAGTTTAATAAATATACTATGGCTATATATACATTGCTTATTTAAATTGTCAAGTTATTTTTTCTTGATAACTAACATGATTTTTATATCCATCACTATAAGATGGGAGTATACTCATTTTATTGTTTTTCAGAATGTATGTAACACCCAAAAGGGGGCATCAGAGACCCTATTAAGAGTATATACTTCTGATCAGCGTGAAATTCTTATTTGATTTTGCCATGCCTGCCCATCTGTGTGTC
Source organism: Glossina morsitans morsitans (assembly GCA_001077435.1). Classification (NCBI taxonomy): domain Eukaryota; kingdom Metazoa; phylum Arthropoda; class Insecta; order Diptera; family Glossinidae; genus Glossina; species Glossina morsitans. The sequence continues at coordinate 87,622 of CCAG010016649.1, read as the reverse complement.
TGTGCGGTGTCTGCTGCTCACACTCTTCTGGTCGCAAAAATGAAGATATCCACATTGAATTGAAGATATCCACATCCTGCACACAAGTTGGTATTGAAAATCGGTCAAATTGGTCGGGGCGGAGGCGGACAGTGGAACGTGAACTGCACGTAACTCAGTTATTAACAAACGTTTTTGGATTTTTGGTCACAGCTCGGAAATTACGAAAATAGAAGGCTGAAATTTTCCATGTTTACTTTACGAAACATTCTACTCTTTAAGTCCAAATATAGAAACAATCGGCTGTGCCCACACAAAGTTATGAGTAATTAAATTTTATTTTTTCACTTTTTTGAGATTTTATGCTTACTTATCATACGACAAACAAGACAGAATGGTTACAACTATTTTAAACACTCCTCAAATGAAGATATATTATCTGCCTAAGAATGGGTTAATTTTAAAATGATACCGCAATTAATGTTTTCTTAATAATACCAGTGACATTGATCTCAAATAAAAGATTCGGAGAGCAGAATGCGAAAAGCATGGTGGTGGGTATGCGAAATTCGGCCCCCACCGAAAATAACTTTCTTACTTATTTTAACTTCTATATTTATGATGTGACTCTCTTTGCCCATTTGGTATTTTATCTAATCTTTTTTCTGATATTTCCAACGACCGTCTCTCTATGGTGAGAATTTGATAAGTATTGTCACCGTAGATTTCCATGAGCTGTAGAGCTGTTATGTTTTTTAAAATGGGTTTCCTCTCCCCTGTCTGCATATGTTTACATATCGACCAATCAGATACTAAAGATCACTTTCAAAGTATTGACTTAGTTTCTAGCAATTCTATATTTCAACTACTTGTTGTTCACACAAATTTTGTTGTTAATTCTATATTCATTTATCGCTTTTCAAAATTTGTAACACAAACAGGGAAAAATCGGCGATAATTTTTGGGATTTATTATTTTTTCAAACATTTTGAAGCTTATAGAATTAAGTAATACTTAATTTCATGAAATATATGGTTTCAGACACGATATTTCACTTTCTTTTCTCTTTGAACATCGTAAGGGTCGATAACTACTCTGTTTTCGAGCTGGAATGCGGCATTTTGCGTTCGATATCAAGCTCTGACTCATATGCTATCAAGCATCATCAACCAGATTTTCTTAATGAGGACTATCAACCGAATCGGAATTGGATATCGACTTTGCCCAATAATGAGAACTATTAACCGAGCCCTGTATAAAACCAATAGCTTTCATGTCTAGATGTTGCAAATATTTGTTGGGTTAAGTAAACTTAACATGATTAAACAAAATTTACTTTCCCCAGCATTAGCCTTGAATACCTAACACTTCAAACAAATATTTATTCATTGCATATCAGGAAATAAGGTATTTCCCGTAATCATTACTACGATTACTGGTTAATATATACTTAAATCTTTTATTCTTTTTACAGTTTACGTTTAGTTGATTAAGTCGGTCCCTTACTTCTCAACTTACAAGATTTGAAAATGCTTTTTTTTGTTCCTAGAACAATCCGTGGAACAATATATTAGTTGTATTTATCTCTTACCCTACAAGTACGTTGTACATACTACGGTTCAGGAAAGTTATTTTCGGTTTATCAAACCTTTGTCATAGCAATCTAAATAAAAGTTAGATAAAAATACAATCTTGACTAGCGCGAACGACCGGAGATAGTTACCCACATTTGATTGTCAATTTGCTATTCGAAGTAAGTATTTCTTTTTAGTCTCAGTATGTTATTTATGTCTTTAAATGAAATCTTCAAATTTTCTAATTAAAATGTTCCGATTCAGAAAATTTATTTCATTCTTCACTTGAATACAATACAGTTTCGAGTATTAAAATAAATTCAGTCGAACTGTCACGATGTTTTTTTTAACACAATAAATGTCCGTTAATAGTTTTAGCAAGGCGCTATTTTTTCCACCTTTTAGGACGAATATGAATTTGGTACAAACAGAACACTTGCCTTTTGCGGCTTTTCACAAGATGATTTAGTTTTTGTCTATCGTCGGAAGCCAGTGTTGATCGTCCATTCCATATATTTCATTTCAATTCAACTATAATTTTTAAATTTCAGCTAAATTAGGTATACAAAAAGAAAGTTACACTATTTCTAGACTTTATATATGTAGAAGAATAGTAAGTAACTGTCTATATTAAATTATTTAGCACTAGAGAAAAATATATTATTATAAAAGGGTAGCGACTCCAAATTGAGAGAAACCCAGAAATATATTTTCCCCGAAGCTTACAGGTCGTACGCATCGTGGAGCAAGTGAACACTAAGGGAACGGAAGTCAAAGGACGTCCGGTAATTCTTAATTCAACAGCGTATTTGTTAACTATGGCACCTCACCTAATTAGTTCCACGAGTTGCTACGACGACACCGGCAGTGCCCGAACAGCACAAGAATCTTTTTTATTGTTTGTAGATCGATATAAGACCTAAGATAAGATATAACCGTCGTTCAATTTTTCAATGTAACTCGAAATGGGTTAAACAATTCATAGTTTTGTCTAGATTGATTAAATTATATGACCCGAAAGCTCTTAAATGGACAGACAAAAACATTGGAGTTAATTTCATTTAACAGTGTGACTAAAAAGTTGGTGCTTAAAAATGAGCATACGCTTCTACAGTGACGGTATAGCCGTTAGCAGTAATCTATTTTCATATGGTGGTAATAATGAATTGTTTTTGAATTGATTCATTAACGTCTACGTGGCAACAATAGGACGGAAACTACACGGCCGAAGCGATTTAAATGTACGTGTACGTAGAGGCATATATAATCTTTTCACGATGTATAGATCCTTTCGACCAGAATTTTATGAAGTCAGGGACCGATCTACATCTATTAACAGACATTTCATTGTGTAAGTTAAACTGAAGTTTGCAGAATAGCAACCCAAGGGCGAAAAGCGTCTCCACGTTCTGCAGTTTATGTACCGCAATGAAGTGTTCCGCAGTAAGCAGAGGAGTCAGCTCCTTCTTGAGAATGCCAGCTTTTCGCATTTATTTATATTATTTATTTATAAATTTAATGTTAAGAAATTAAATGGGGACTATGCAGCCATGTTGTTTAAGGGTGATTACAGACCGATGCAATAGTATTCAGCGTTGAAGGAAGACATCAAGTTTACATCATCTGCATACGTCGAAATGTGGGACGACTCAATCTCAAACGGAAGATCATTTATATACAGAGCAAATACGATCGGGCCCAAATGGCTGCCTTGAGGAACACTGGAAACTACTGAAATCTCATCGGACTGGAAAGAGTGTAGCACCTTAAAAGGTCTATTATGAAGGTGTGATCCTATCCATTTAATTAAGTTTGGACAATAAGTCAGGACAATAAGAATCAGTAGCTTACAGTTGATCCTGTTAAAAAGCTCACTGAAATCCGTGCAGGTAATATCTGCCTTAAAAATATCGATATCGAATCATAACAGAACGAAACATTTTCAGCAATACACTCAATTTCGCTGTACCTCTATGTTTCTCAACTAACTACCTAATGCCATTTTCATGAAGTAGTATAAAAGACCTACTTTCCCAGATGGATGAAAATGCACTTGGTTTCAGAGAGAAGTTAATAGTTCTTGCAAAAACACCACAAAGCTCATCGGCACACAATATCAGTATGCATGACAGGATACCATAAGAACCTGTCGCGCTACTATAGTTCAGTCGTTTTACACTTTGACCAATTTCTTCCTCTGAACCGACGGTATTCGAGATACTAATTGTCTTTTTACGTTTATATACATAATTAATAGTGTGGTTTGAGCAATGTGACGAAATGTTTAATTCGAACAATTTTGCAAAAAGATTCGCGATCTTGAGAATGAAACGTTTATGATAAACATTCCCAGACAGTCAGATTAACATACTTGAATCGACTCAGCATTCCAAGCTGGCCAAGTATATTGTTACGGAAATCCCAAATCCAGTTCATTCCAATTAATTGATTTTCGCAAATAATAAATTCCCTGAGAGGGAAAACCTACCTACACATTCGCCGATTAGCGGAAAAGCGGGTTAACAGATTAAAAATGAAGCCATGACCTTAGGTAATAGTAATTTGCTTGTAACAATATATATAAATAGACTATGCGGAAGGCAGAGTCAGTCAGACAAGAACATTTGAGTCGAAAAAGAATATTAGAGTTGCGAAGTAGAGAGTATCACCAAAGTAAAATGTAAATAATCCTACGCTTAAAGAAATTGATTGTAAATAAAGAATCTTCTAGTGAAAACGTGCAAGTATATTTCTATTAAAACGAATATCCACGATCTACTGATACGAACAGTATCGAGAAAAGCGAATTTCGTAACAATATATACACTTTGTGGAGTGATGAAGGCGTCGGTCTTGGTGTTGCAAACGTTTTCGCAAATGAATATGTCCACATTCTTTGATGCTGTAGTAGATTGACAACAAGTTTTCTAAAAATTGGATGCAAAAAGAAGAACATTTCCGTGGGTCTTTGGGAAACACGCACTTTTTAACGGAAATCAACGTAATCTCAAGAATAATACTATGTTCTGAAGCTGCATGAAAAAGATTTGTACACAGGTAACTTTGAAGGTAAAAGTAGGTTAAGCGATCATACCCACACTTTTAAACTCTGAATTTCTATTTGGTTGAAAAATGAATGCTTATGAAGATTTCATTTTGGAAAGGATTTACTCCGAAGGAGTTCAGACACTTAAATATTTTATCGTTTATTAATCTACAAATTTCTATAAAAATTCGTGCTGTAAGTATACATACATATTAATTGAAATGAAATTTATAGAATGCGAGAAAAATCATCCACAAATTAACTTAACTCAATTTAACTTAATTAAAAGGTGCGTCACCCATGTGTTGAAGACATTTAAAGTAAAATCACTCTCCGAGCACCCAAAACTGATATTAATTCAACGTAAAACCTTATGGCCCTTATTTAAATAGGAATAACTTGTGCAATGAGGTTTTTGCTGTTGGCGTTTCAGATGTATTTTCGCTATTTTCCCTCTTACGCGCAATAAAAACAAATCCAAAGATCTTTAATCCAAAAACATTTCCATTTGTTTTCGAACATTCATTTAATCGGATTTATACAATGAAAATCAATGATGGTTTCTTTGTGAATCCCAATTAAACTGTTTTTATAACCAACAGCAAAACATAAAAAGATGGGTGTACTCATTTTGTCGTAACGTTTGCAATACCCAAAAGAAACTTCAGAGACTCTATAAAGTGCGTACATTCTTGATCAGCGTGGAATTCTGAATCGGATAAGCTATGTCTATCCGGCTTGTTGACCTTCTCTTGCTCGCAAAAATGAACATATCGATTTTAAATCTGGTAGAAACTTTAGAAGTTTCTGCACGCAGCTTGGTATTGAAAATGGGTCAAATTGATCGAAACGCACGCAACTCCATTATTTCTAAGCAAAAACTGATTGATTTTTGCTCATTACTCACAAATTATGAAAAATAAAAACCTGAAGTCTTCCGCATTTAGTTTACGGAAAATTCTAGTATTTACATACAAAACTGGAAAAAATCGGCCATACTCACATAAAATTATAAATTATTAAATTTTCTTCTTTTCACTTTTTTGAGGTTTTATGCTTATTAATCACAAAGTAAACAAAATGTGTAAAATGCGTTAATTCTAAAATAAATATGGTGGACACCACGACGTGGATCAATTTTTTCGTAATAATACCATCGATATAACCATCAAATAAAAGGACTTTGAGAGTAGAATGCATCAACTGATTAATTGATGTAATTATCTTCCTGACAATAGCAATAGAATTAATCTTTCCTAACAATAGCTTTCAGTGAACTAAAATGTGGAAGATAAACTTTACCCCATTCACTTTTTTATGACCATAAATACAAGCGTAGATTGTAACGATGTGTATGCGAGGTTCGACCCCAGCCGAATGTAACTTTCTCACTTGTTTTTACTAGTTTAAATACAGATGTTTTCTGATGTAACGTGTTTGTGCGAATGAATATTGGAGACCTGAAACGAAACCGCTAAGTAGATTTTGGTCCCATGCATTGAGCTTTTAAATACAACATCAGCTTTATGAAAAAGTTCAACAATTATGGGACTAGTATTAGAAAGTTTCAACATTTTTCAAGAAATTTAGATTAAATTTAAGTACTAAATTTATTAAACCTTTGCAGAATTAAAAATTGTCTATATTTGGTTATTGGAAGTTGGTATTTATAGAAATTCAAATTGACCAATCCATGTCCTTTTATGTGACACCAATATCAACAGTATTGTAACGAAAAAGTAGTCGTGACATCCACCGTAATTAATTTAGAGTTAACACATTTATCTTGTGCCTTCTAGTCTCCAAGTCCAACTTTATAGGGTCTTCGAAACTTCGTTTTGGGTGCTTCAAACATTATAACAAAATGAGTGTACCCGCCCATCTTTCGATGGTAGGTAATAAATAAAAAGATTCAAAGAAAAAATTTATCGTAGAAGTTGTAAGACTCTGTACCGTATTTTTATACAACTATGATAACAAAAACAACAAGTCGTGAAAAAAAGTACATAAAAGAGATAAAATAAAAAGGATTATCAAGCAAAAATAGCATTTGGGAAATAGTTGCAAGGTGCAAACAAGAGAAAGGCATTAATCAAGCAGTTGAACATTCAGCGCCGCGTGGTTGGAGAACATTTTCCTCCTTTTGTATCACATTACGTTACACTGCAGTAGCTTTCTATTTTTGTATGTGAAAACACTAGAAATTTGGAAGGGCTTTTGTTGAGGTAGACTTGAGAAACAAACCTGGTGTTAACTCCGCTATATCAGTGTGTTGGTATGCGTCGGATATAATATCATGTTTATTGGTGGCGTTGACAACGACTATACTATCGATTATATTGTGAAATGCTTTATTGCTATTACTGCTATTCGGCTGTTGATATTGAAGCTGCGACGATGTTAAATCGCCACCGGTCCAAGATGTGCACTTGACGGGTCGAAGGTTCACATTCAAAACAGGTATTTTGCTGGAAGAACCACTTGTCGCTGTTACAGTGGAGACATTGGAATAGAAATTAGCAGCGCCCTTTGCCGGATTGGAATCCGATATAGTATCATTTTGAACGTCACCTGTTTTCGTGCAGGCTATCGATAAGTTATCCAAGTTTATAATACCATTGCTGTGTCCTGTGAGACTGGCGGCTCGTGTTTTGTTTGGGATCACATTCTTGTTATCACCAACATGTTCACTAGTTTGGGTTAGAGCAGGTTCTTTACTACGATCATCGTCTCCATGTTTTAAACTGTTTCCATTGCCAACTTCATCACTATCAATTGCATTTCGTGTGTTAGCGGTTTTTCGTGATTGATGTTGTGGTTGCATTTTTATAGGAGTCGCAGCGAAAGCATCGTAATAAATAGACTCCTCAGGATTCGAGTTTTCTAATAAAGCAAATACGAAATGGTAAACCACCATTTATCTAGCAAACTAATAACGAGCCCTAAGATACGTGCTACCCACCATACTGAGTAACTCCCATTAGGTACGAACGTTTGAATTCGTTTGTAAACATAAAATATGAAAAAAGTTTATTGAAACGATTTGTAAGTTTTATGTGATCTTTACCCACATTAGCTGCCGTGGGAACGGCTAGTATTAAAAATACACAGAAAATTTTCAAAAGAAAAGGCTAATAGAATTTCATTCGAACAAAGTTGATCGGGTGTAATAATTTTTGTCAGTAATACATTTCAAAAAGTTTCGTTGGAATAATATGATTCTTAATGTGATTTAAATTTTATTCGTGAATTAAACATTTTTGTAGCAGAGAACGTAGACAACAGCAACGGACATAATTTTTTCTTTCATTAAACATATGTACAATTACACAATATGTACAGATTTGTGCAATATCTACAATACGTACGATTATATACATATGGGTGATTCACAAACTAAATAAGAGGCTTTAATTTTTTGATGGTGGGAAACCACGTAAGCTAAATCTTTAACAAAACGATTGCCATTGAGAGTTAAATACCTTTTTGTATCATACGTATTTCCAAACGGCCACTAACACAACCTTCGTTTTGCATAGCTCCTTCTTTGCACAGAGAATTTGCCGCATCACTACTCTGTACACCAAGGTTCGAGAGTTGCTGCTCTGCCGCTTGACATGTAGGAAAATTTGCTGCTGGATCACATACACTTTTTTCTCTTACTTGTGCTATCCAGAGCTGATGTAAGTTATTACCTTTAGTACTTGACGGTTGCGATACAATCAGTTTAGACTCCACAGTTTTTGTTTGTTCAGCCTTTATAATTTCCGATGAAGCAACATTTGGCAGACTATTTCGATGTTTGTTTGCTATAAGATTTGCAGGCTTATTACTATGAGTTATGACTTTATTCTCTATTGCATGAGCATTACTAGAATTCGAAGAACCGTTTTTCAAGTCGTCAGTGGCAGCTGCGGTTGCAACAGCTTCTTTACCATCGTCATGAGATATGGCGGCTTCAAAAAATACTTCCCTGACGCATACATTACGTGCTACATCCATACGATAAATCTTAAAAAGACCAACAACGTGAAAAACTTGACATTTAAACGTAAGACGGGTTTTTAATTTTTGTTTCAAAAGTGTTCAATAGAAACTCATACATACATATGCACGCGCGTTTGAAGAGTACTCAGTACTGCATAAACTGAACGAACGTATGTATATTTTCATATTAGTAATCTATGTATTTGCAAGTAAATGCTTATAATCTTAACTTAATAGGTAGATTATTAATATTTATCTAATAGTATTTAAACAAATATGCATGTAGTTACGAAAATGAAAAGATATGATTTGCATATATAACGTTTGCATGTACACAAAGGCCAAGCATGCAGATTAAACAGCTTGACATTGATGTCAGTCATCGGTTAATAATTATTGAGAGGACTGTATGAGTTATGTTTTCAAAAATCTCGCTTACAATATTATCGAAGGCTGCTTGTTGAACAATGGGTGGTTTTAAATCTCTACGCAATACGTTACCCATAGCCGGCTCAGACCAACAATGCGGTATCGCGTTCCGAACCCGCTCATAGTTTTCAATACCCACAATATTCAGATTGTGCCTGTATCAGCAAGTTGGGTGCAATACAGTGAATAGATCAAAATTTGTTATTATTTTATTTTATTTTTGGTTAGTATCTCTATTTATTTAAATCTTTCACCAAACCAATAAACGAAAAATTGAATGAATTAAATAAGAGTTCCATTTAGAATCTTTTCTGATGTTCTAGCCCAGATGGGACAAACATTAATTAGCCTAAGAAAAAGAGTTATTCTAATGCGCATGGGAGCGTCATGGCTAAAATATACTGAAAAATGCGTCGTAATATTTAAATATGATATATTGAAATCCAATTATTAATTGACGGTGATTCCACGGGCAGAAACAATAAAATTTCACCGAATAGTGGATATCGACATATACTATTTTCGAATGGAAAGGTTGAGGTAAAGAGCGTTTACGAATTTAACTGTTTTAAGGTGTCATTTTCAAATAATGTTTGCAGTATGCTATAAAAAATCGATTTACTTACAATCATTTTTAAAAGCTTTTTGTGCCAAATATCAGTAAAAAACAATCATTTAAATAGTGAAAGATAAAAATTTCTAGATTCGGTTTACCCCGAACATCGTCTAGTTTATTTCAATCAAGGGTTTTTCTTGTTACTGATTATTTATTATATCATCTTACTTTTTTCGTTTTCCAGTTGAGATTTCATGAAGAGACGCATTTCTTGCGTGCTCTTCTTTAGGTTCGCTTGTGTTTCCGTTCTTAGAAGACTTAACGTTAGTACCTGGTTGTAAAGGATGCTTAATTGGCGCCACTGCAAAATTGGGATGGGACTGCGAGATGAAATTTTGCTTCATATTGTGTACAGGACTCTACGGAAAACATACACATACACAAACAAATCAAGCGTACTAAACTGAGCATACCATGTGGTATCTTTGTATTCCTACATATCTAAATGATTACAAAACATGCATACACGTACACGCTCATTTTCCTTAAATCATCTTTTTAACCACGTTAGTAAAACATTTTATCTAAGATATACATATATCGATTCCTCAGATTATTCTATCACTTTGCTAATTGATAATTTTGTGCACCAAATGTTAGTACAGCCTTGATAGATTTTAAAAAGAATGCAATAAAATATCAATAAATATCAATTTATGAAGTGGGTTGTGGCCATATAGGCTGGCATGACTTAGTTGTTTCAAAACGACCATTAACGAAATGTGCGTATATTTTATGAGATCTTTCGCTGTATATTCATTAGCCTTACATACAAAACCCTACTATTACCTTGCCTTCCTTACCTCGTTAGTCTTTGTTAAAACTCTTAATATGAAATTAATATTTGCTTTACTTGAAAACATCCCACTCTCAATTTGACTTCGCAATCTCCATCTTCTTTATGCTTTTTTTTTGCTTATATTCCCCCATGGTTATATTTTCGCGCCTCAAGTGCTTATAAACTAACCAAACATACAAGTAATTATGATTTCTACATGTACATTCATTCATAATACATACGTTAAGAGATATGAGGCCTTAAATATAGGATTGCAATTTAATCGCTATGTATTTAAGAGTTAATAAGAGGATGTTCAACCCGACACGGAAACATTAAGAGGAAAATCATGTATGATTACTGCACAAACTTACAAAGCGTTAGTTGTAAAATAAAACTGTGTTACGATAAAATAAGAAAAATTGAACAATTGAATTGAATTTTTCCATAATTGGTCGAATTTGTTCTTTTAGAATAAAACGGACAAATGGACAAAACCTTAACATAGTGCAAGTATATTCTAGAAATAACTTTCATTATGCTATAAAAAATGTGTATTAATAAAATCCCGGAAACACTCTTTCAAGATAAGTGGTACCAACGTACAATATAATGCACTACGACTACCATAGCTACATGTAGTGTTTTTGGTCTTTATGTAAAAAAATAAACATATTTACTTCATAAGTAAGAAAAGTATCACATTTGTACCTGATAATTTTGAAGTGGGATATTATTGGAACGAATGAGCTTTTCTTAATAAATAATACAAAACAATATTCAAATTACTTTGCGTACTTCAATATTTCCTCTCGAACAAATTTAAACAAATACGATACAGAACACAGTTACGTACTTTGCTGAAACCAATAAAGCCGTATGTCAGCAACCACATGAGGTAAATAGTTTCGCAACTTTCTCCCTTTAATATGAGTTAATTTCAATTTGGTTGATCACTTTTTTTACACTATATTGGACAATTACCTTTTTTGCTTTTAATTTCGAATAGCGAAAGCAGCCATCACTGTATTGAGTTTACCCTATTATTGTAGGTTAATTTTTTTTAATGACGTTAATATTGAATAGATTAAGAATTTCTTTACATGTAGTACCTATGTTTTTTCCTCATTCTCCTTGCAACAATTTCTTTAAAGCGCAAGGCAATTATAAATTTTTCAGAAATTCAATCTTCTTTATTAACTTAATACCGTGATCCCTCTACATTAAATTCCTTAAAAAAATGTCTTACGTGAAACTTCAAACCGTTTCCCAAACGCTCTAAAAAGACTTCGTATGTCAAATACGTCCCTGTTGGGAATTTGTTAATTTCTTGCCTATCAATTTCTAAATTATTTAATCCGTAAGTTTTGAATTCCACTTAAGAGCGTTTCCAACAGCAGTACGTTAGCGGAACTTCATTGAGATGACGTTCGAATGGATATTATGGTAAGAGCGATTCAAAAGAATAATTCGTTTAGCATTTATATCACCAATATAAATATATACATTTCTTACACATACGAATTTCTTAACGAGGTTGGAACATTATAAAATTTTGAAGCCATCGGTTCTTATTATATGTACAATCACCTGTTATTGAATCTATGTTCCAATCGTTTTCTTTTGAGCCAAAGAATAGAACGCCACATATAAATGCATCTCCCTCCGCTGATTTTAAAGGACTATTCTTAAGAGGGGGTATAGTTTCCAATGACTATATTCCTTACAAACACTCGCCCTTGAGTTGGGAATGTTTTTTGTTTCGTTTTCATTTCATATATCTTTTATCTTATATATATATATTGCACAGGCAATTTCGACTCTGTCATGCAAAGACCTTACATTAGATAAAGGATTGTCCGTTCACCTTTTTCTGTTGCTGTCCATAAAGCAAAGAAATGTTTATACTCATCCCATAAAATCGTGCCGATCTCAGTAATTAGTATATTATCAAATATTTGTTCATCCAAATTTACCAGTTCCTTTGCAATCCAATGTAACTTTTATATATCTACCGCAATACTATCTCGGGAACCCTTAACATATTAAAAGAACTGCCGTTCGAACAGATCAATTGACGTTTGTGATTTTTGTTCGTATACACTCTAGAAATTTGACTCGATAGACGCTGCAGGTTTACGGTTCACCCATAAATACTAATAAAAATTCTTGAGCCTTAGCATCCACCTTCTTCCATATTTCTAGAAATTTTTTGGCTTCTGCTGGCTATTCTATAGCTCCAGAAACAATTCTCGAAAGGTCATTACGTCGTAGCACCACCTCTATTTGAAAGTTTCATAGAATTCACCCGTTCTGTTTTAAAAATTTAAATTTTTTGTTATGAAAAAATCGACTTTTTGATCAAAAATTTAAATTTTCATTTAAATACTCGCCAATCACACAGAAGTAGATATGCTTAAAATCCTCTGCATGTTTAACTAACTATAGGTAGGTTTTAAATTTGCACCAATTTCCACTTCATACCCCGCGGACCCTTTCATTGAACATGCTACGTGAGAATGGCTGGGCTAATGCCATTTTTTAATCGTTTCTAAAAATAAGCTTTTTGTTGCGCGCAAATATGTGTTAAATGGCCTGCTCGAATATTATTGTTCTATCACTTTTGTTTCTATCTATACAGAACAAATTCTTAAACAACCTGATTTTGTAGGGCTGTTACCCCTAAATTCTACACGACTGGATAATGTTTTCCATTAATTATAATTAGCGACCTTTTTCGTTAGGTTTGCATAGAGAACTCCTTCGCCGTAGCACTAAAGAATTAGTTGCCTTCTTTGCCTATTCCGAGAGGTTTACTTAAACATTTCACGCGTAACTCGCAATGAATCGCAAGAAAAGGCTTTACTCTACAAATTCTATATTCTAATTGTAAATACTATAAATTACACACAAATTTCACAGTGTCACGAAAACGGTAAGTTTTAAAACGTCTCTATGTATTTATTTCTATGCTTTCACTTTTTGTATACAGCTCCTATGCTCTGTTGGGGATGTCAGTTACTGCTTTCTTGATCTTTACTGCTTTCATTTAATATTTTAAATTTAAAGCTCTAGTCTGGGATTGTCGTCATTAAAGTGGCCATAAAATTAGTCATCGTGTTTGCTTATCACTGTTTTTATTACCTTGTATTAAATTTCGCATTCCGAAGCAAAAGTGACAACAACAATGTCGATTTTGTGCCAAAATAGTGTTGTGAATTTACAACACTCACAAAATGAAATGTAAAAAAGACGTAGTGTTGAAATGTGCAGCAAATTGACGGTAAATTATTCATATGTTATTTTAATATAATAATTCGTTTCCCTGTTTTAATTTTTTAACAATATGCAGGCTAATGATATTGATTAATGTGCAATTAATAAAAAAAATAATGTTTGTATCTACCTACCTACCTTGGCTTACTTTCTACAAAATTGTATAAAAATATTACAATTTTTTTTCCACTTATTATTATTATAATTTTAGACTAATGAAATAAATTATTAAAATTAAAAAAGAAGACATTGAGCACTAGCAACACAGGCTATCGGCTCTAATTTATAAAAGTACATTAGCTATTGAGCCTAGTAGTTTTAATAAAGTATTGATATTATATTGATATTCCGTTTTGTGGCTGATTGTAGAATATCCACAGGGTTAGTCGCTCCAAATGCAATACTTCTAACCAAGGAAAAGTTAAGGCAGTCACAGAGAATGTGCTTTATAGTGAGAATTTTTCCACAACCGCAGATTGGGGAGAATTACTTCTTTAGGATCCATTGGTGAGTTGCAATTGTATGACCAAGGCGAATTCTCGAAAATGTTTGGATCTTGATTTTCTCAACATTTGTGGGATATAAAGATGGAATCAATTGAGCGTTAATACAAGAGTAGTGTTGATGATGGTATTGTGGATTTCCTTCTGTAATTTTCTCTTTAACTTTTTTTCCAATGTATCTTTGAAGCTCCCACTTTTCGATGACATACAGCACCATACTTTGCCGCTCGAACAGCCTGCTTATTACTCAATAAACCGGTATGACTAGGTACGCATAACAATTTAATTTTTTCGCCGGGTGTTGTAATGATGTTCCTTAATTTGTTGATGGTGCTTCATCTCGAAGTCGAAGGATTCCGTATAGCTTTTAATACAGACAAACTGTCAGTAACAATGACGGTTTTGAGTTTGTTTTTATGGTAAAAGTTCGCAGTGTGAAGGATAGCTCTGGCTTCGGCTGTGAAAGTTGAAGTACTTTCGTGAAATATGTGATTGAGAAGAACCTGTCCTGAGGCATCTTCCACGGTACAAGCAGTTGGTCGACCAGAAGATTTTGAGCCGTCTGTGTATAAAAGATTCCAACCGGTACTCTCCAGTACTTGGCTTTTTCAGCTATTAGATTCCTGAAGACGTAATTTGGAGAATCTTTCAAAAACCACGGAGGTTTAACACTCAAATAGCGGAAAATTTTTAAGGGAACGTCCAATTCTCTTGCCACGTACAAATAATAGTCAATTGCAGATGGTGACTTTGGAATTTTCTTCGCAATAATAATCTTTCTTACGTCATCACCGAGAACAGATTTGTTTGAATTAAGAAGCTTGGAGACTATTTTAGCTTTTAATTCATAAAATCTATTTTCTAAAGTTGGGAGACCAGTTTCAATTATAATACTATTTACGGGCGTCGTCCAAAAAGCCTAACTTGCTCTAAGAACTTGGTGATAAACCGGTTTATGAATGTTGATATTAGATTTGCAGCTATTGCCACTTACTATACGCATTTCTTGTATATTTTACTTCGATTTTTTGAAATCTTTCTATTCCGTTTAACTATACTCTGTTATTGTAAAAATAGTCAGTGACCTGTTGAAAAGTAGACCACATAGATATTACGCCTTTTATAGTTTCTGCATTTATGCTGAAACATCAGAATACCAAAAAAGCACAAAAAGATAATAAGACAGAAACGTATGATTAGTGATCCATCATGGTTTGTGCATATAATAAGGGGACCACATTTATAAGATACCATATTTCTGCAAGCGAAACTTTCTTTATGGTCTTACAAGATATCCTGTTTCGTAAGTAAAGAACTTTATGTAGCATTGGCGTGGCAAATCTCTTCACTAGATTCAGTGAGTAAACGCTTAGATTCATCCTATCGCTGTTGTGTCCTATTCTGTGTTATGTATATATGTCTTGTGGTCACAAACATTAAGATAACGCCTGCAAAGCTGGCAAAGACTTAGAAAATCCTATTTCTTTTATATAGCCCAAATCAGGCGAAAAACACGCACGTAAATAAATAGAAAACATCTTCGTTTTCAAAAGTAAAAAACGTTTAAGTTTTCTTTATTTATAAACTGCACCAGGTACTTCAATAAACACTTCCACGTATATTCTGTAGAGGATCTTACAGCAATTACAGAAAAAGAAGAAATCGGTCACGTCCACTCAAGATTATTATGTCGCAATATCATTTTTTAAATATATTTTAGAACGGGATGATAAACGTAGTAGATTCGACCACAGCCAAGTATAATTTTGTTACTTGAGTTCTTTTACAATTCTTTCTTGGCTTTCGACTAATTGCTTGAATTGTTTGTAATGTTGTTTTTTCCCTTAATGAAGATTTCGTGTAAACAATCCCTAATGACGTGGGTGCTACTTCCATTGATAATAATGTACATAGTTTGCTAAATGTACCTTTGAAGCAGGTCACAAAATTATCATTTCTTGGTTCGCATTTGGTAATTTTGAGTGCAGCTAAAATCTACTTCTTCAGGTCACCTTTGTTTCTGTGGTGATACCATAACAAAATCGTACACGTAAAATTCCTAGCAACACTTTCTTGAAGTTAGTAGTAGCTAAAATATTCCCAGCTGGATTTATATTTCTAGAATCATTGTTCTTGGAAATGATTTAGTGTCCAGTTTTGCGAAATTGACATTAAATTGGTATAACGATGCATCTTTTAAAAATTCACTTTTTTAGAGTTAACTAGTGTAAAGAATTCTACGCATGCGCAATTCTTAGATTTCTTCAACACGCATGGTTGGAGGCAACCGAATAAAATAAGCATTTATTCTTTATGATGTCATATATTGAAAACTAACCAACCTTTGCATCATCATGTTTTTTGGGTTTATTATTTATTTGGACGCGTAATTACAATGGGTCATGTCATTAAACGTAGCGCATTTCATTCACATTGTTACATTCGCAAATGTGAGTATACGTATATTGATTTTTTGGCAACAAAATCAATTCAAGTTATGCTTGCATTATATTTTATTCTATTAGTTTAGTTCCTCACAGCCATTCTCACAGATTCCTTATTGGAAATTCGCCTTCGTGGAAAATATCTAATATATCTAAGCCCCAAACTTTTTATTCCTTTACTAGGCCTGTAAACATGCCTATGCGGGCCTATTATGGCCTATCATGTGCAGATGTACATGTCTGAAATTCCATTTTTTTTTTTTTTTATGGTTTACATATTTGGCAATAAGCAGTCATCCTGAAAAGTGGGTCTATTTAAGAATCCTAGACGTGAAAATTTATGGATAGATTCGGGTGTACAATCCACATCAACTCAATCGTCTTCTCAGGAAGATATTCTGTATTTGTTGAGACCAGAATCGGAAAAGACAACACAGTTCAACAACAAAATTGGTTCGCGATGCGTTAGGAATAATCAACTGGGAAAAGTTACGGCTTACTCCACCAAAGCCTAGTGATTTAAAAAAACTGTTTAATGATGTTTCCAGAAAAAAATTTAATTTCATTTTCAACTCAGATTATCAAATTCGAGAAGCTTTAATTTTTTAGATTTTGAAGTTGGAACAATTTCGGATAAGAAAAAACAGAGGAGTAACGTACAAATTTGAGAAATAGTGTATTTGTTGCGATTTCGTTACATTAGGAAAGCAGATTTTATCGTTTCTTAAATAATTATATTTTAATACTTTAAAGCTTCAGATGTTTAACAGGCACGATATTTTAAAAAATATTGACAACATAACTTTCATTTTTGTTATAGTAAACAAAAATTGTACCCTGTGAACTTACTCTTATGGAAATGTATGTTAAAAATCAGACCTCTCTGCAAAGAAAGACTTTCTTTCAATAAGAATGCTTGTGCCCAAAAGATTCGAAAACCTTTCTGCCCTAAAAAACAAAAATTTTCGTAAAAATCCTTATATAAGTTAAGGTTCAAATATAG
Source organism: Glossina morsitans morsitans (assembly GCA_001077435.1). Taxonomy (NCBI): domain Eukaryota; kingdom Metazoa; phylum Arthropoda; class Insecta; order Diptera; family Glossinidae; genus Glossina; species Glossina morsitans. The sequence goes on along the minus strand of CCAG010016649.1, from coordinate 69,987 downwards.
GAGTGGCAGGTCAAAATTTGATACAGTGAATTTTTCTTCTTAACTTACTATTATGATCCGACTTTCGTCATGAAGCATTGAAAATTAGACTTTTGTATCATATGAACCTTAGTTGAGAAGGAGTTCTAAAAATTTACCCACCCGATCCGCAGTTTTCATAGCAATTTGAAATGCCGAAATATTAATACTTAGTCATTTTTGTCCAGAAATTTTGAAAATTCCAATTTTTTCTATAGGACTTTTCAAAATATTGCGTTGTATGGGGAGTGGATCCAAACCAGTGGCATCCAAACCATTTTCAATAGCGTTCGTCGTTGGGTGAAAACACGTCAGTCCACCATTTTTAAATTTCTTCAAAATATATCCATGAACAGACATTATACGAAAAGACAGACAGGCTCGATCGCTATAATAAAAGATAGGTCGATCTTAAATCCTTCCGTGTACATATGTCCGCACAAACTAATATACCCAGAACCACAAGTGGTAACGAAAAGCAAGAAAAAACAACTCCAAACAAAAAGTGAAAATATTTAGAAATACACCATAATTCCGCGCAGACGGTGACATTGTTTAGGAAAAAAAAGGTGTTAGTTGAGTTGAGATTTTATAAAGAGAAAGGCACTCAATATTTGTAGTAGTGTTAAAATAAAAAATGTATGCCACTTAAATTGGTTTAAAAAGAGTACTGCAAGCTCTAAAAGGAACCTACATTTTTTACATGAAACAACATGCCCGTAATGGAAGGTACACAAGCTTGAAAGCTTTGACGACTACATAGATAAATCGTTAATATATTTCCATTGGAATGTAGAAGATATTTGAAACAAAAAAAGGGCAGGTAATCAACAAGTTCCCGAAATGGCAATGAAAATATAAATATATTTAAGAACAAAGAATTTTACTTTTATGTTCACTACCGATGGAAGGAGGTACATTAATTTTATCAAAACGTTTTCAATAACCTGAAGGAAGCTGCAAAGATTCCATGAAATATATACATTCTTGATTAGCATCAAATTCTTGATCGATTTCAGCATGTCCGTATGTCTATTGTAAACGTTCTCTTGGCTGCAAAAATGAAGATATCGTCTTCAAATTTTGTATTAACATTGAAAGTGGCTGCACGCATGTTTGTAGGAAAAGCTTGGTCAAGAATGAAAACACCCCTGTGTTCAAAACGAAAAAAATGAGTATTCTGCTCATAACCTGCAGCAATAAATATTCGCATATTCTATTTCAATATAAAAACTTTGGCCGAATATAATTTTCTACTTAGTGTATACATTCTACCTTAAGATTCCACGCATTTCTTTTGATGATTTTCGAATTCACTTGTTACGTTTCTAAAGTGGTTGTTGAAGGTTTGCCTGCTGAAAGTAATTAGTAATTTGATAGTAGATGGAAGTGGGTGTATACAAATCTGATGAATACGATGGATCCTCCAATAATTCGTAGCGCAAACCCTTTTCCTAAAAGCCTTAGCATTTCATTGGTTCATATAAAAGGATATTCGCTTGTTAGTGTTTTAGATGTATGTAAGAAATTGACAGCAGGTGTTTTAAAATTCAAAGGAATATCCATTCAGGCTCTGTTTATTTTGGGATTTATTGCGGCAGCTTTACGATTTTACATGTGTCCTCATTTCACTATATTTACACTATAGATTTGCCGAAACTTTTTAATTTGATTTCAACACTTGACTTATGTTCATAATCAGGAGCTGAATTATGTTCAAATACAATAACAACCACTATATCACTATAACAATCAATAAAGAAATACTTAACATAAAAAAGAACAACGTAATACAACACACATCCAAAATTTTACGTCGTTTAAATTAACACTGGGTTCCTCGACATCTTGTATTGTAGTGCACTCACGATATCAATAAATAATTATACTAACATAACTCAATAAAGCAAAATAAACTTATGCAGAAAACTTAATACTTAGCACTTAACTCATCAATAACCCAACAACACATGTGACTCACTTTAGAAAAATAATTTAATAGTTTGCATATCTCTTAAAATCATTTGATACACTGCGTAGAAACGCTATTGTTTTAATTAGTTACAGTTGCTCTTACTTGAGTGCGCAACTGAAACAAATGCTGCCCAACGGGCTTCAGAGTAGTAGAATTATACTGTATAAATTTGCCGTCCACACATTCTCGAAAAACCCCAACCAATTTTTTCAAATTTTCGTCTATAGCTTTCGATTCCGTGAATGTATTTGTAAAAAATTACTACCTGAATGCCCGCCAGAACTTCCTGAAGGTCCCTATAAAAATGTTGTCTCTCGGCTTATCAGCATGCCAGAAAAATGCTTAAAGATTTGCACATGATTTCATGTTAGCTTTATTTTATGTTAATACGGTAATATGCGGTATGATAAACTCGCCCTGGTTGATAGAGAAACTTCGATGTTTCTAGCCTTTCAAATTGGAGTCCGATCCACTTCAATGAACCTCTCGGAATAATGCCGCAGTATTTATAACATTTTTTTTATGCCTGTTATCTTCACGACCTCCTTCTAGTTATTCAATTTTCCAAATTTCTTATATATCTAAAAGAAATTAAAAACATTTTGTACAATATTTTTATATTTTAATCCCCTGGAAAGTGTTGCCTAAACCATGAAATCCTGTGGTCTCGTGTGGTGTAAATTAAACTTCATGCTTTTAAACTTGAATAAAACAAGGCAGCTGTTTCTATTTATTCTGTGCATGTGTGTGCAATGATCGTTCTTCGATGATTATATCCAGCCTTATCTTAATATACGCTGAGGATCTTCAACTGTTTTCTTTCTTTTGCTTGGAATCGCACTTGTATCTCCTTCCATCTGACTTAGATAGTTTGGTTACATGGTGCTGACTAAATTTTATGAAATTAAATCTAAAAACATGCAAGATGTTTTCATTCTCAAAGAAGAAATCATTCATTACTGAGTATTTTGGAAAACTGGAAAATGTAGATTCGTTCGTGGATTTAAGGGTTCTATACTAAGTTTCAAACTGCACATTAAGCTGTCTTTAAATGAAGCTAGATCGCCGCTAGATTTTATTAATCGGTAGTCCAAAGAGATTAAGAGATTACAAAAAGGCTATACATGAGCTTAGTCTAACCAATACGTAAGTGTGTTTCTGTTATTCGGTATCCTTTCTACAGGTGTTATGTAGAATATAGAATAATAGAATCGGATCAAAAGCAATTCCTGATCTTCGACCTTAGGAATTTGCTTGTCTTTTTGTTTCCTTATGAGACTAGACTGCTTTTGTTAGCATTACCGTCACTTGAGGAACGTAGATCTATTCTTGCTGTTTCCTTCTTAGTTAAGTTTATAAAAATGGTATTATTGACTAGTTAACATTACTTGGTGAGACAAACTTCAGTGCTCTCTAGAAACCTTATTCTCATAAAACTAAGTCAATGTAGATAGATATAACTACGGGCTTTTCAATCCGTTTAGAAAAAATCGAAATGATATCTATGATTTAATCTCAATAGCGGACTCTTTCAATTCTATCAAATCAACTTAATACGCGTGCTTTGTCTATGTCGTATTTAAATTAACTTCTAATCTTTACATCCTCGTATGGTTCAAAAATTCGTTTACTATTATCGGCTGCCAAGCCTTTCCATTTTTGCACCGACTTCGTGGTTTACTCCCAACTCGGATATATACCGGCGATCGGTCCGCTTCTGTACTAGATGTATACATGTTATTTTTCTTTTTTTCTTGTTTAAATATATACGAATTTTATTCTTTGTATTTTTTCTTTAATTTTTTTTTTTAATTGTAAGTTATTAATAATACTTAGAATAAGATTGACTTTAAGGGACCGTGTCATTAATTGTTTCAATGATTCATGTTTTTTATACATTACCTTTTCCCATGTAGGCCATTCCGCACTGATAAGAGCTTCCTTAGCTGTCTTAGAATCAGCACTTAGTGCAATATTAGCACCGTCATAATATACTTGATCTTCGTCATAAGTTTTTTCTTGGTTTTTAAAGTCATGGCTATTCCTTTTATTGTAAATCTTTCTTGGACGTTTAAGGCTGTCTGTTTCACTTCCTTAGAACCTCGTTGGGATGTTCAGTATCTTCTACAGGCGTAAATCATTTTCATATATGTTGATCATAAGATCATTCGTTTAATTTTGCTCGAAAATTGTGCACTTGTTATGGAAGACGTTTCGCGCATCTGTAGTCTTGCAGTTTACCGTATCTTCGAATCAGACAAGCTATAAGCTTTTGTATCTCATAAAGACAAATTTAATAGATTTCGATTCAAACGCACTTTTTTTACGTCTATTGACCATATAGATAAATTGTTTCAAAATAGCTGGCATTGTGTTCTTCTTCTAGCCGTGAAAGTTGTGAACGTGAAGGGAATTTCCATTGCAGCTTTTTGAAGGAAACTAGTTAGCGCTCTACATAACAATTACGACAATTTTATCCCGACCACTGAACAGCAACGTCATCTAAGCAATAGCTTGATTTTTTCGTGTTCAGACTCTGTATAACTTCGAAAATCGATGTTACTGTACTAGATGCCGTTGTGTGTTTGTAATGTTGTTAGTTTTTGGCTAGTGTTTTTTTTCGAATTTATATAGTCTTCGAACTTCTATAGGACTTCACTCCTATTCGTTAGGACGTATAGTTTTGGTGCAATCGTCAATAAAGGTCAGAAAATACCGAAACCTATGCTTTTGTTTCGTCTTTAAGTGGAAGTTCAACACAAACGTTAGTATGAACAAACAAGAAAATTTTAATGTATATTGAATTGATTTTTCATTCAGGTCTAATTTTATTTCAGGTCTATTTTTATTTCAAATGATCTTCTATTATGATGTCTTATATGTATTTTCGTTGAAGTACCCAAATCGTTTATGTTTAAATTTTCATTATTTATAAAATGGCAAACTTTTCATTTTTCTTTAACAAAGTAAAAATTTTTATAACATTGCGTTTTGAAAATAATTTCGTAATTTAATTCTCGTGATAAAATGGCTTCCTTTTTCTTAAAAATAGCGTTAAAGCCATTTTTTGTCATTTTTGACAAGACCAATAAATCTGGGACACACAATGTCTTTTTATGATTGTGGTGAATTTGAATTTGTGGTGCACTTTATTTTGCTGAGTTCACTCATCCAATTGTTATTAATATAAAATTTTAAAATGCGTTTTTCTGTGAACACATGTGTGATGACGCGTCAGAGTCTAACTACCATTGTCCATCACAATTGTAGTCTAAAATAGGCCCTCGATCAGCATATATTGACTCACTTAATTTATTTTTGTCCGACCCTTTCCAAATGGACGGGAAACGTATTTAAACTTTAGGGTCTATTGTTTGTAATTTTTATTTTTCGCTGTAAATAGCTTACAAATATAATTTCCTTTATTTGCGCTTCGGCCACCATTCTCCTCAACCAAGTTTATTTCTAGTACATTAGGTGAGTGGTACTTTTTGTTGAGTTTCAATAGTAGTCTTAAGGAAACGATATTCATTTGCTACACTGTGTAATAATTAAATTGTGAGCAAGTCATTTATAGCAATAAGATTTACTTCATTTAGCTCATCCACGATATCAAAATATTTGGTTAAGTAGTTACACATGTTATCTTCATTAATCATCTTCATGGTTAGCATCGGTTTTAAAAGCATCGGTCTTTTTGGGGAGCTTTCGATTGCGGTATTTGGTGACATTTTTTCCTATTGTCAAGCGATGTCATACAATTCTTTGTTTTTTCATCTCGCTTGTCGATATACACAAAATTAAATCAGATTTCAAATCGAAATTAGTCACTTTCCAATCTTTCACTAAACTGAGTTTAAAAATACCGTTGAGATAGTTCCCCACGTTGTTTAAAGTGAACAATTCCTGGATTTATATTTTCAGAGAGCCAAAGTTTTTTTTTTGCCTACAGTGTCTTACTTTTTTTTACACGCTTATCCTTTTATACTAAAGGCGCTTTTCATTTTTTAAGTGCAGAAGTGTAAAAACGAATACAAAGATTGTTGCCAAGTAATATCGAATGGCAGTTCACTACAAAGTTTAAGGTAATTTTTTTTTTATTGAAACTTCTTAATTTTCGATTACAATGTTTGATGCACTTTATTTAATAAATGTCTTTTTAATAAATCTTAGAACTACAATTGTCCTATTTTTATTATCGGTGAGCAGGTATGTATATGCTACGCCCTTAAAGGGAAGAGAGTTAGCGCAACACGCTACACAAATGAGTGTCTGACAATTTTGAGGCTTGCTCATAGCCTTTTACATTTGCTGCCTGAGAAAGAGATCTGCCAAAAGGGAGCTCAAAACTAAATAATACTTAGAATCATATAACAACACAGCTGTTTATAACAACAAAAACAAAGCTAAGTTTCGCTGTAAATGTCTTCGCACAGGATACCCACTGGTGATAGGTACGTGGATCCGGACCATGATATGCCTTTTTCCGGTTTGGAGATATCATTCATCAAAATGTTATCATTCGTGCAAGTTTTTCTACAAATTTCTTCTGCAAAGATAAGACAAATTTGCAGAATGGTCTGACTCCTGACGTTCCCGTAGGTGTATTCATTGGAAAATCGTTTAATGGGATTTTAATAATGTTTGGCCATACATTTTCTCAAATTTTTTTCGCCCAATTATTTCCAACTCTTTGGTTAATAGAAAACCTGATTGGAAATCCGCAGGTTAGGACTGAACGAACGGCGGTCTTGTAAAGCAGTAATTTAGTGTTTTGTGGAAAGCGTTTATTGCACATAAGGGTGCATGATATAGCTGATATGTGTTTTACCTTCCACAGTACCGACCTTCTATCATTATTGAATTTCATTAGTTTGTCCGTGTTTATTCCTAAGTGTTTTTAAGGGGGCTGTCTGTTCAGTCTAGGCATAATTCTTCAAGACGTCTACTTTGCGATGCCAAGTATCTAGCATATTTTTCTGATAAATTTCTTGTATATATGGCCCCAGATTTGGCTGCGTTTATGTTATTTTCCTTCCTTTTGTAGTACGCGCTTAAGATGGGAAGCAGCTCCATTCAAACCTTCAATTGGTGACAAATTGTGTGCATAGATTCAACAATTACCAGCATAAAAAGGGCTTTGGGGGCCCCTGCTAGGCGCGCAACGTTGTAGAGGAAAAGGTTGAATAAATAAAGTGCAAGAATGCTGCCTTGGTGCACCCCACGTTTGACCAATCCGAACTCTGAGGAGAAGTCGTTTATTTCTACCTGAAATTTACAGTCTAATAAGTAGCTCAGAAATATTTTCACCAGGTATGAATCAACACCAACATCTGTTAATTTGTAAAAGACATACTTATGCCAGGCGGAGTCAAAAGCTCTTTGAATACCTAAGGAAATAGCTACTGTGCAAATTATTCCGGAAATAATTTGCTACGTCGTACGAGTACATATACCAATTATGAATTTTTTTCCGACATTTTCATGTACATGTTTAAGCCTTCCAATCTTTGATGACAAGGAAATTGGCCGGAATTCTTCTGGGGTAATGCTATTTGGCTCTTTTTTATTTATTATTGTAGCATCCGACTATTTTTTCATTTTCAATTCGAAATTCCGTCAATGGCATTTGACTTTTTCATGTCTATGTTGTTGATAATTTATCTCACCACAACGGCTTCTGCGAAATGATGTTTGACCGAAATTGCTCTTCAATTCTTTTTAATGTTAAAAAATTTTCTGACCTTGTTAGACAATGGAAATTCGTGGCCTCTGATTTCAATCCGCTCTGAGTGGCTACCATGAATCGAATTGAAGGTAGTGCTGAACTCATCGATAAAATGGTTAATAAAATTTCAACGCTTACAAGGTTTTTGTTTGCAAGAGGTGTTATGCGTAAGCAGGCTGACTCCATGTGGTTACGAAGATGCCTCCAGCTGTGGATGAATCAATACGCAAAACAGGTTTCATCGAAAGATGATCTAACAGCGCTTGAGATGTGGCAATTCGACAGATTTTTATTCATTATCACAAAATTTGGAAGGAAATGGTCTAAGAATGGAGCACGGTTTGGGTACGATTGTATGGCATTAGAAATTCGAGCGGCTTCTAGAAGATTATCCGTAAGCCAACTATGTAGCACTTTTCGTGTGGGGATTATTATCCATGTTTTCAGGTCTTTTCTACTTTTTCTATTTCTATACCGCTGTATAGTCCTCTTAATGTAAGGGAAACTTGTTGCAGTTCTTTTGGAGTAAAAGAATAAGCCTGTACTGTTTGCTCAAGTAATGTCTGCATGGGCCACGGGATCTGTAAAACAGAGTTTACTTACACTTGTATTCACTTCTTTAACTTTGAACGTCACGTTTGAAGTTATACAATCCCTTTTAGGTTAACGTTGCATAAGAACAGCAGTATACGGTCACTATAACTTAGCAGTCTCCGGTGACGCCTTAGATTTTGCTTTGATTGACTGTTGCTGGGTAGAATATCCTGTATTTCTAATCCCGAAAACATAGCAAATCAGTTTTGGTTGTTGGGATTAGAATTTAATCCAGATAAGTACACATTTGCTGGAGAGATACCGACGTCACGACATAATCCACTTAACATGCTGTTGCATACGCCATTGGCTCTATTTGTCGTTTCACTTGGCAAATGTTTGTGGGTGAATGTAGATACCACCCCTATAACCATTATAAAGATCAATCAATGTTGAACTTTCCCAATGAATTAATTTTACGAATGAAAAAAAAAACCGCGAGTAAAACTTACATCAAATCCGTTCTGAAGTTAGTTGCGGTTTTTTTCTTATAAGATTTACAGCTGACAGTTGGTTGTTTGGCATTTTATATTTTAAACACAAAATACCGGGTTTATACAGTTTGAGGTTCTGAGCGTGAACATAAATAAAACACATTTCTAATTGAAATTTGGATCAAATTTTTTTCAGTATATTGTTTGAAGCTTGTCATTGGGTGTGGAATACAATTTCATTCAAAAGTCCTCCACGGGATATCTTACTGGACTAGATTCATCAGCTTGACGAATGTTCGTTTTCAAAGCCCCGAGGGCTTGAGAATTGTGCGCATAAACTCGACTCTTAGCGTAATCTCACAGAAAAGCCCAATCAACCGGTGGTGGCTAATTCACACAACCGAAACATGAAATTACAAGTCCGGGATATTTCTTGCGCAATAACGCTAAAACGGAGCATGTTGTACGGCATTTGGTACCGTCCTGTTGAACCCACATATCTTCGCTTTTAGCTCAAAGCAGTAATCGCGGTGTTGTAGCGATAAAAACTGACGGTTTGTGTCACAGTCTCGTCATTTGGAAAATAGTAGAGTACACTTTTTGGGAATGGAACGGTTTTTCGACAGTTACTTGTAGATTTTCACTGCCCAACTTCATCACTGAAGAAAATTCGATGCGAAAAATCGTCATCCAAACGCTGCTATTCGAGCACACGATCAACGTATCTTCTATGCATTCCTACAGCTTCAGCTCTTCTATCAGCTGAATTTTGTAAGGATGGCGAATAAATTTAAATTTATATCCTCTTCGATGCTTTTGCTAACTGTAGCAATAGTTTCCGCGGAGTGAGAGTTTCGATGATGTCTGAACCTTGACAAATCTCCTACAGATCCAGTATCCATAAATTTATTTGCAGTTTTGCATATAGCGCGGTCAGATAGTCAATGATGTCGACCATAATCTGCTCGAATAAGTATTTTTATAGTAGGCTTTTAACTATTTTAAGACGTTAAACGGTTGTTAAACGATCCCTTTTGTAAAATGCCAATATTACACCAAACATGTGGTGTCCTGGATAACAGTTTTGTTTCACATACGTTACTGAAAGAGATTTGGCAAAACGGGACCACGATATGGTAGCCCTATAAATCAATTGGGAAACTCTCAAAGTCCTAACGAGTTTTCCTAGCTGTGGACGCGCATGAAAATATATAATATCCTTCGGTTTCAATTTCACGTTTTTTTAGTAGTTTTGAACCTATCTATAAACAAGTCGCATCACTTTAACGCCGAAAGATGTCAAAACGTTAGAAACGCCAAGAAAGATCTTTCAAAGGTTCTATAAAGTACATATATTATTGATAAAATTTTGTTGATAAATATTAAATTCTGCCCAACTATGATAAATATTCTCGTGACCACGCAAACGAAGATGCTAGCTTCAAATTTAACAAAAAAAGAGCTTGGATTGCGATTATGACCTGTGAGATTAGTTCACATATCTCGGCTGTCTGTTTCAATTCTTTTGTTCTTAAAAGTTTCGACGATAAAAGGCAAAAGGATTTAGCAAAGAAGATGTAGAATTCGTACGATGAACGGCATACGCACTTCACAAGATTTGTGAGTTTTCTTCCTAATACTTCCTACATTAAGTTTATTGGTTTGTGAATACAGCAGAACCTTATTTAAAAAACTGGAAAATCACTTCACACACTTTCTTCCCCTTCTTTCATTCAAAGTCACAATTAAACTTTCTCGGCTTGAGCAAATTCATTATTGCAAACGTTTGTAAACGGGTCACGAGTACCACGTTTTGTTGTGATGTTTTTGTTCATCTTCCTACCCCGTGGATTTGCTTTTATACAACTTCATCAAATAATTTTTGTTATTCTGTTTGTGTTTTGTTAATTACATATTCTTTCATTCGTTAGCAGGATATATAACCAAAACTAAAACTATTGGAAATTAAATACAAAGCTTTTTACAAGTTAGTATTGATTTTTGTAAAGTGGTGAAATTTATTTTAAATATTGCGCTATGAACTTTTTATGAAGAGCTTTTAAAAATTGATATTTACCTTATTTTATAAAGTATTGGTGGTTTGATTCCATAGTTTACATAAATTGCTAATCTGAGAAATTTTACCTAGTGTACCAGTTGCATACCCATGCCTGTTTTCCTATTCTTCTATTTTTCTTGATTACAAACTTTGTAAGTTTTTTATTTATGTTAAGTTTATGAGTAGTTGGTGTAAATTATGAATAGTGAGCACAAAATCCAGAAAGCAAATATTGTCAGTATATGGTAAGTAAAACCTTAGACTGTTGAAATGGTAGCTAAAATACTAAAAAAAGTGACAAAGGTTACTGAAACAATTTAATTTGTGTAGTAAAGTAATACTTAATGTGACGCTTGATAAAACACTCAGAAATTGTGTACGTGGTATGTAACCAAACAAGACGCCTGCAAAAGTATCAGCTATCTGCATAAAATGTGAATGTATTCTGTACGTTGAACATTCATAGATTACTGCTTATGGACACTCGTTAATGCAAAAAAGTCTAGTTCACTTGCAGTCATTTTCTGTGCTGTCCAGAGGAAATAATAGTATTGAATCAATTAAAATATGCCATCAGCTAAATCAACGATAATTTCGATGGATATGGCGGTGCTGCTAATCCGCTATTTAAAATTCTAGAAGAAAACTTGAACTTCCACCAGTCACATTTATAACTCACCATCTTAAATAACGCTATGAAGTCGCTCAAGAAATATACGGGATTAGAATTGGCCAGCGAAATAAATACAAAATAGTTTCACCAGTCCGACGTAGTTATTTCTGGTTTGTCCTGGACGACACTGTTGATATCATCGTTAAAGTCAGAACGCTGGTTAGCTATCGCCGAATTGTATGTGCAATTAAAAAAGCAGAAACGCCTTATTGTGAAGTTCAACAACACTCTAATAAAAGATGCTACGATGAAGAATTACTTTTCATCATGCTCCCTAAAATTATGTAATGTTGTCTGTGGTCCAATCCAATCAAGAATATAATGAATTTACATAAGCACCAGACACCAATGCTTGCGAAGATATATCATGTCTGCCGAAAATTCTTAAAAAACAAAAAATTCTAAATTTAAGACGATCAAAAGCGATTCTTTTCAAAAAGAATAATTCTCAAATGAAACATAAACACTGAGTCTGAAATCCTTCGATAAATCCTTGAATACAGTTGCAAGACAATTGTCCATACTGCTAAAGTCATAATTTATATTTTATTGCTGGTAGGAGTGAATGGCTGCGGAATTTATGAAGCAAGATGGTTACATTAGCAGCGATCTAGCCGACTTGTATACTCACTTCTGTTATAGTTTTTGTTTGCACATGAAGTCTATCTATGCAACTGAGTAATAGACCTCTATGGCTTTGCAGTTACTTTGTAAATGAATAAATATGAAAATGAAACGATCGCCTTGTCAGTAAGAATAGAAGCGTCGCCATCTACATACTGAAGAATTTAAAGTATAAATATCTGAAGGAATTTGCGAGACTTTATTTGTAGAACTATGTTATCGTCTTAGCAAAATTCTCATTAGAGTGGCTAAGAGGAGATATTGACACTCTCGAAAAAGAGCGTAAATATAGTTACTGCTAATTCTAGTCAAGCTTGGTGTATATTATCATGCCTTACTTTTTCGTGGCCCCTCTATTATGGTACTTTTCTATTATTACAGCCTGGTTGCTGGGATTTTTTTAATATTGAAACTTATTAATTTGAAAGTTTCTGTTAACGATTTTTCCTTTCCCTACCTAAAAAAATTTGTCTTCTCGGAGAAGCAAAACACCACTCATGATTTAACCAGGGCATACCTCCACATGAAAGTTCACGAGAACAGGCGTCATGTTTTAAATGCGCATCTTAGTTTATACGAGCCTAAGAGATCATGGTATGGAATTTTCAGTAGTCCAGACAGCTGGCAGTGTGTAATTTAAAAATTATTAAACAGAATACTTGGGGTGCAGAAAGTGTTAACGCTATATTAAATATCCACAGACGCATGAGAAGTATGAATAGTTGTTCTTAGTAGATTATGATGGCAGATATTTCTCCATTTTGAGTACAGTCTTATTTCCAATTAATAACTTACTAAAGAAAAATCGTTCGATTGGACTAAAAATTGCATTGAAAGTATATAAAGAATAAGTACCAGTACCCTGCAATCTTAAATTGCCGCCAGTATTAGCAGTAGATGCTTCGCCCTATGGTGTTGATGCTGTTAGGATGGAATTGAAAAATCCATCCAACAGGCTTCACATACATTGTCATCCTTTCAACAACGCTATAGTCAAACAGATCGTTGCGTAGATTATCGCCACACAAAAATTTTTGTAATACGCTTATGGTCAAAAGTTTATTTTGGTTATGGAAAACAAAGCGTTAAGTTAAACACTTTCGCTAAAAGGAGAGACGCGCACACCACCTCGTTTACATTACCTCATCTATCTGACGATGCACAGTGTAGTTTACAAAGTTCGTATTCACATAGTAATATCGAAGAAGTGGAATTAGCTGCTGCAACGCGCAATGATGCCGAGATGCATCAATTAATATCTGCTCTTGAAGAAGGCAAAATAGCGCAACCGCAACTAAACTTTAGTATTGATCAATCCGAATTCTCATTACAAGAGGATTGTCTTCTGAGAGGTACGAGAGAACATGTACCGCCAAAATTAAAAAGTGAAATTTTACGGGAATTACACACAGCATTTTTTGATATGACTCGTATGATATAACTGGCTAGAAATTAAGGCTGATGGAAAATTGCAAATACTAAAAATGCAAAAACAAGCACGAGTCCCATTTGAACGTGTTCACCTGGACTTTGCCCGTTTAAATATTCTTAATTTTTAGTATTGGTTGGGATATATCAAATGGCCTGAAAATTATATTATGTTCACCATAACTACCAAGTCCATGATTCAGAAAGGTCGTCAAATTTTTGAATTCCTTAAGTATTAGCGAGTGAGCATGGTTCGCAACTGACGTCATATGCATTGTAATGATTTCTAAAAAGTAATAGAATTGCCTAAAAAAAAGCAGCGGGACAAAACGAAAAATATGTTCAAATGATTAAAGATAAATTGAAAACAAACTGTATAAACAAAATTGAAAAAAAACTGTGAAAACACGAATCCACAACTATGTAAAATTTTATTAGCGTATCGATGAACTACGCATGCACCGCCTGGAAGGTTACCTTTAAAATTAATGCTTGGCCGTCAAATTAAGAATGGATCTAATCATAACATTTTTCAGAAATAAAACCATATGCAGAAGCAAAGTTGAAAGTGAGGCAAAGAATATATTTTTCAGCAGGAAAATGGAAATTTCGCAGTCATAAAAGTGCTAGGAAAACAACACTATTTGATAAAATTAGGCATATGGAAACATCAACTTAAGAGTATTTAGCCAGGATATGAAGGCACACAATTTAGCACGTTATTCACTTATTTGTTACGGAAGCGCTGAATAGACTCAAGCGCGGCTACATCAGAGTTGACTAAGAACTGTGGGTCTACTACATCCGGGTGTCGTCATTCAAAACGCAGCCGTAAACTACCTGAAAGACTTTGTTATTCTCTAAAAATATGCCGCAAATTTTGCAGAAAAAATATGATACTGCCATTGATATAGATCTATTATCCAGCCTAGATGATCCGAACCGCCGGGTTGTTTCGCCTTGTCTAATATCAGCGAAGTGAATCTCTATAAGGTTCTTAGTTTACCTAGATCCACTGCTACAGGGATCGATGGAGCTTCTATTAAGGGAATTAAGCGTATATTTTCATTTATCTCCCATCATTTACTACGTTTTGTTCACCTCCTCACAATTTCGTCGTGGTTGGAAAATAAGACTAATACTGAAATCCAGATATTCATTAACCGTAAACAATTGAAGACTATTTAGTATTCTGTCAAACTTTCTCAAAATTGTAAAACATACTACTAAATAGCAGATCGAATTATTTTCTTATCACCAGAGCGCTATTCATCATTGTAAGTGTGGAAAACAGTTTTATGTGGCATTGGCATCTCTGCAAATTTATACGTTTTGACAAATAAACAAGTAAAAAAATTAAATTCGGTCGGAACCGAATCTTTTATATCCATCACCACTTATCCCAAAAAAAGGCAAAAGAAGTAAAAGGACAAAACTCTCATGCTCTATAATATGAAGGGGGGCGCAGTTGATTTCTTCTATTTTCAAGATAAAAGTTTTTGTCGCAGAGGCATGTGGGCATTGTAGGCATGTCCTTCGAAAAGTTTACGTTAATTCCAAATTCATTTGCAAATTTTTGGGCGATATCCTTAAATTAGCTAACGGAAGAATGTTTCCCACAAATACTACAAAGTTACGCAAACAGACAGATGGACAAACGAACAGGCGGACATGTTTAGGTGCATTCAAGTGTTATAACTGGCCGAGAATTTGTATTCTTTATGCAGTTTTTGAAGCTCGTCTCTGTGTATTATAAGGGTATTAAAAAATGAATTAAATTTTGGTACAATAGAATATTAGGTAGGGGTGGTCAATTTTTCCCATTTTTGTGCATAGATCCTACAGGATCGCCCATATATGTACAGTTATTTGCTATAGTTTATGAGTAATGAGCAAAAAAACAATTTTTCATTCCCTATGAAAAACAGAGGTGTTCCCAGTTTACGTGGCGCTGTGGGCATGCCCTTCAACCGATTTAGTCGATTTCTAATACCAACGTACATACAAGAACTTCAAATGTTTCCAACAATTTGAAGTCAAATGCTTAAATTGTGCGGTCAGGTGAAAATTTACAACACACATTACACAGACGAACAAACGGTCAGACGGACATAATTAAAGCGATTTAGAATTTAATGTTGATCAGGAATATGTATACTTTGTGAGGTCTCTGATGTGTCCTTTTTGGCGTTGCAAACGTTTCCACAAAATGAATATACCTCTCATCCTTCGGTGATGGGTATAAAAAGAAGAGAATGAACAGAAGTTGTAAAATTGGCAGAATTAAGGTTTACTCACAAAGGAGGAACACGTTTCTGATTATGAAAGAATAAATACTAGAAGGAAATAAACTGAGAAACAAAACCTCGATGATTAAGACACAGGCTTGTTTCGACCCGATATTTTCGCTCTCTGTGAAACACAGATAGATGAAAACATTATCTGGCTGCAACACAATCTCAAATTTCGCTCATAAATGTTGCGATATAGAAGCGCAACGGAATTGTATTCCAGTACAGCACTCAGGATCTCGAATTTACTTGTTTATAAATAAAATTCACCATCCGAACTCGTACGTCGCATTTCGAATTTTGTTTACAAAAACCTAAACGCTGCTTCATTGGACCCACACAACTGCGCAGGGGCGCGACGCTAAAATTATGACAATGGAGAACTGTTTAGCACAGATTATAAAGGAAACAACGCATATTCCCAGCATTAATGAATTGCATCAAATTACACTAAATCTTTTTCTTACTTCAGATGTAGAAAAATATAAAGGTTTATGCACCTCTCGACACCTCGAACCACTATATCATTTCTACGCCCTTTTCGTATACTAATCGATCCGATGTGTTGATTTATACAAAGATTAATACTACATTTGTTTTTTTAAAAACATAAATAAAGGGGGATGCGTGAGACTAGCTGTAACCTTTCAATCATTTATAGACTACTATCAAATCTCATTGTGAATTACCAATATGTAAGCAGATGTGACCGTTTGCACATGTTTTCTGAATGTTTAGTAAACACTTCTTCGCCATATGCGTCTGTTGGCTGAAGTATTGTTGTTTCACTACACATAGATAAAGAAAGCCAAATTAGTATAGTTATGCTTCGCGTATAAATGAGAAAATTTAAATCATTTGAACTTATAAAAAAGGACCTGAATTTTTTCTCTGATGTAAAACATATATTACATGTATGTGTATGTACATATTAAATAAATAATAATAACAAATAAAAACTATATTATTTCTTCTCCAAGTTAAGGACAGGTAGAATAAATTGTTCGGATTTATTTTCAATGACATATAGAAATTATCCTACGGAAAATATAATTACGGTCATTGAACTTCAAATGCACGCAAACGCAAAAATTTTGCAAAGGATTTGTTTGAAATCCGCACTTTCAGATTCAAAATGCGGTTATTGGTCTATTTTTAATATTAGTTTCAATTAGCTTTTTAATACACTCTATAACAGCGGCGATGCCCTCATACTATCTTCCAGAGCTGCTTTATTCTTGGGCCTATGTCGTGTTGATTTCTTGAAAGTGATTACTATTTTATTTATTACTTACAACTTTGATAAAATTTTGTGTTTAATTATTTCTCTATGATATTGTAGTTGGTTATATAATAGTGATTATTCATAAACAAATAAACGTCAAGCCTGCCCCTGTTTTTCGTCCATTTTTCCATAATAAATAATAGGAAACAACAATGACATTCAATGCAAAGAAAAGGGATTACCTTTTCTTCGTCGTCGGAGCGAAAGAAACTTAATAAAGGGCACATAATCTGTGTCCAGTATAGCATTGAAACGTATTAATAAAAATATAAATATATGCATATTTGGCAACCACAATCACCCTTTTGATCTTTTTATATGTATTGTGAAAAAAACAGGCATCTTTTGTTCAAGCAACCTGCGTGCCGTGCCATCTTGCCATTTCCTTTTCTATATGCTCCCTATCCTACAATATCTATATGTATATATTTATATAGGTATAGATACTTATATATACATACAGGTATATATATATTTATATATATGTGTATATAGATATATATATATACATATATGAGTATATAGACATATATATATAGATATATACATATATTTATATATAAATTTATGTATTCGTTCGTACTACTTTTGGTCGTTGGCCTAAGTAAATTATAATAACAATAATAATATATATGTATACATGTAACTGTATTAACTAAAATATTAACGTGCTGGATTTTTCGCCTAAAAATTTTGGAAACTTGTATTTATTAATTTTCGCCGTTGCTGTTGTCGCTGCGAATGCTGAAATTATGTTAAATTGAAGTCACTCGGAATAAGAATTTTATTTCCTGCCGATTCTCAAAGCGCGACCATCACAAAATTAAAGCGCTCCAATAACATTTTGAAGAAAAGCTAAAAGTTATTATAGCTATCACCAAAGAATCAGGGGTATATTCGTTTTGCCGAAACGTTTGCATCACCAACTAGGAAGCCTCACAAACCGTATATGTGTATATATTCTTGATCAGCATCAAATTCTAAAGTGAATTAAGCGTATCCACCTATCCGTCTGCGTAATGTCTATGGTAAACAGTGTGCTCTTTGCAAAAATGCAGGAATCGGCTTTAAATTTGGCGCAAAAATTGGAAGTTATTGCACACAGATTGATATCGAAATGAAGCGAAATCGGGCAAAGGGTGCGACCCCCGAAAAACATCTGAGATCACGTCGGTTTTCAAAAACATAAAAAAATTGGTTTTTTGTTAGTCACTTGTAAACCGTAACGATATGATTGGTCCTACAGCACGTGTACAAAAATCGAAATTTCATTATCTCATCGAAACTTCGCTCGGTATCAAACCGCAATCGGTATAGAAGATTCATTCGTGCCCGAATATAATTTTCTTACTTTTTGATATTGAAGTTCAAGTTTGTGATTAGTGATTAACTTATGGAAATTGAGTCACAAAATAAAATTATGAAAGGCAATGTAGAAAAGAAGAAGAAGCCAGATACAGCAGCAAAAGAAATCAAAAAAGAAAAAAAGTTGATGATTTAAAAAAGACCGCGAAATTCTTCAACTATAATCGTGTTGATTCATAGTTGGTAATGAAGAATATAGACATTACTTTGAATGCCAATGATTTCAAGGATGCACATGTCATTGAGAGGAAGGGATGCGCTAAGAAAAATCGACTTAAGATTCGCGAAACTGAAAGTTATATTGGTAAAACTTATACTAAAGGAGAAACAAAAGGCAAAGCAAGTTTATGTTAACGATTTGCTGAGTAGAGAACCACTATCTTCATTGAATCGTGCCTGATACTGATCTGATTTTAAACGTGGATGTCAGTAATACAGCAGATTCTGCTAACATATCGCCTAGATTAATATTAGAATATTCATGGGAACTGCTTCCTTATCTCTTGCATTTTTTTAGTCTTACAATAAACAACTCTGGTTTTTTGGAAAAACTTAGGGTCCTAAAAAGTACACCGATATCAACGACTATCGATTATAGTCGTATTGTTCAAACTAAGATGCAAACTAAACAAGAGGGCGAAAATGCTGATTTTTGGATCATTAGTGTAAAATGAAATAAGCTATTTATTTCTGATTTATACTTACAGGAACAACATTGACTGGAAATCCCTTCAAATTATGCGAAACAAAGCACTTCCAATATTATTTTCAACAATGTCGCTATATAAAAGCGTGGCCCACAGTTCTGCTTGTATATGGCGGTAAAATTCAGCTGTTGTTATACATGTAGGATGTCACACAATTAAATTACAGCAAAATCAGCTTAATTTCAACATAAGACATTGACCTGCTAGTACGCAAGTGTCGCTTAGAAATCACGAAACACAAAATTGGATATAAAGGCAGTTTGGAGTACTGTAATTTGCCGCCATTTTTTGAAAACTCAGAAATCACTACAAACTTGAAAAGAAAATTAAAGCAATAGCCGCTGTAAAGGTTCGAAACGCTTCTAAAGAAGATTTTATATCACATATATTATTGTTATTGTATTATTATATTATATATTACATATTTGTTTTGCGCATTTCACTTTAGTTAAAATTGTGTAAATTTTACAGAAGTGCATACATATTTTTTGCCAGATAGTCTCAAAAATGCCCACATAGCGCTGAAACACTACATTATTACTATATTATTTACATATACTCTTGTAAAACTATAACATAAAAGAAAATAATTGTATACGCCCATAAACTTACTGGACAGTAGCTAAATAAACTGAAAATTTGTAGGTAAATATGTACGAGCGATTTTCTCGATATATTGATTTCTCTGTGATTTGCGAGCATTTATATAAAAAAGTTCAAATTCCGATCAAAAAAGTCAATTGTTTATTTTTATCTTACATTCAATTAACTTGTTTAACTTTGTTTTTAAAAACGCTATAAAAAATTTGAAAGAAGAAAATGAATATTATTGAAATTACGCTATGCGCCGTTTTGAAAAAGTCGTACTTCATAGAAAACGTTTCAAATAAACTTTTTCTGCACTTTTTCATTAATCAACAAATTTTTAATTTCTAAGTAGAAGCATCCTATCTATTCGTTTCCAACCTCGTATCTACTTAACAGTCACCACAAAAAAGAAGAAAATTACGTATTTTTTTATTTGTCAGTGTATTAGAGAAGTTAATAGTTAGGTGATAAAATATCGGTTACAACTTCGCAGCAGGAATTCATTTAACACAAGTACTCGTTTCGGAGTCGTGAAGAAGCCAAGAATTTCTAGAACAATATTTCTTCTTTCTTTTTCCCAATATTCTAGAAGGTCCACAACATCTATTAAGCCAATAAAAAATTTTTTCTTCTGCAAAATTTACAATATCATTCCCACTTAAAACTGATAAGACCAATCAGCTGAGTTCGCAAATGTGCTGTCCCTTTTACTAGCCATAAGCCACTTGTTTCGACACTGCTGCTAGCTCGAATGCTCCATGTAGGGAGCACAAAGTGTCAGTACTCAGCGCAACCTTTCTATTTTTATAATTCTATGTATTGCATTACACGGTACTATAGTATGACACACGTCAACAAAGGCACCAATTTATGTTGAGGTAAAATGGTTCCTTTGTTTTCATTGTTGTCTTTAAGAATAATGTAAGTAGAATAAATGTTTTTTGTTGCTACTACTTAGGACATATTTCCTTTTAAGCCAGTTCTTATTACTCAAAAGCTGCCTACTGTCTGTCCACCAGATACCTTTAACAACACTCGATTATAGATTATTAAGCTACATTACTTTGTTGAGAAGGTAAATATCCCGTTCACTTCGAATAATATTATTACAAAAACCACGTATTTGATAAAATTAATGAACATAAAAATGCCTTATATTTGCTGATAACTGAATTTGCAATATGTTGGTTTGTTTTGTTGTTTGTGATTTTGGATTTTTTTCCCAGTATTGTAAAATAAAGGAGCATTATAGGAATAATAGGATTGAATAGTGGATTCTCAATGAAAGAAGTCGATCAAATGCAGTTAGGCACTTAATGAAATAAAGTGCTTTGGACTAATCAGTCTCCATCTGTTGTAAATAAATTTGCAATTTTCTGCAAATAGTTATTTTTATTTTGTACATAAAACATACACTACTGTAAATTCTCAACCTAGTGTTGGGAACCTGGTTTTAGAAGCGTTACGAATAACACGTAACTACGAAGGAAATTTTGCGTTACAATATATTAAACTTGATTGTCGATGCCTCCCTTCTAATTAGGCAATCATCACTTTGCAGCTCTTGTCCACATTGGTTCAACAAATTACAATTAAACTCATTTGCATTAGAATGAGAACAACAGACTATTCGAAAGCTAATGAAGTCGGTCTACGCATGACTATTTCAACTTTCATATCTTAGGCATTAAAGTTGATTCCTCATTAGTTGAAAATATTTATATAATTTTGTAAGTCTGAAAAGACGTTACATTTCCTTAATCAATTTCCTCTAAAAGTTTAAAATTTAAAAATGAAAAAGGTTCGAACCTCTCTATCAAATGCTTCCTTTGTAATTTTGCTGCAGGTGGTACCGATTCTACTGCAAACTACCCGCAAGTTGATCTTTTCGGAATACGGTGTTTTGGATCATTAATGTAATATTGCTCGCCAAGTCGTAATGACATTCGTCATGTATGCTTAAATTATAAACTGATAAACTTTGTGTTAACTTTGTCAAGTTTGTACCAACTATCTCAAAACTTCCTCCCCAAACTGGCGCTTTTCAACTCCTGAAGGATCCTTTGCATAAATTCGCGTAATTTAATCCCCACATCTGATTTTTTATAACCTGCCGAAAAAATTCTCCTCTGTCTTGCCAATATCGTACTTAAGTTGTTTGTTTGCGTCGGTTTAGTAGTATACTACTAGCTCCAATCCAAATTGGCCACGAATGTGTTCGTATGCTAGATGTATACGTGCTTTTTATTGATTGTTGTTTTTGTTTGTTTGTTTGTTTTTGTTTTTAAGTTACTCTTTTTTTTGATTTACAAATTTTGTAAAAATTGCAGTTGTAGTGTGTTCATCATATATTAGGCATTTACAAAAATTTTGACTAGCGACTTCTACAGGTAAAAATGATAAAGAAATGGGAAATACCAGTGTACGAAACAGTTGAATTCGATGATTTTGACCTCCCTCTGCATAAAATAACAGTTTTCTATTTAATATTATTAATTTATTTAGCATACGTCGATGCTAATCATGGAGCGCTCAAAATTCTTCTTCTCCCAAGTTTAGTTACTTTTGTTGGTTATTTGAAGAAATCTGCTGCCAAAGCTCACCAAACACGTAGAGGCTTATGGTGATGCTACTCCATAATATCTTGATT
This sequence comes from Glossina morsitans morsitans, assembly GCA_001077435.1. Classification (NCBI taxonomy): domain Eukaryota; kingdom Metazoa; phylum Arthropoda; class Insecta; order Diptera; family Glossinidae; genus Glossina; species Glossina morsitans. The sequence goes on along the minus strand of CCAG010016649.1, from coordinate 47,568 downwards.
TTAGGTTTTGGGTTCAATGGTTTAAAAGTCGCGACACGAATTGACTGAAAATACCATTTTTTGGCCACTTGATGCAAGAGTTGTCCAGGATACACTTCCGCAGCTCGAAGACGAAGTTCTGCCGCACCCAGCGTACTCACCAGACATGGCACCTCCTGACTACCACTTGCTCAGATCGGTGCAGCATGGCTTGGCTGGCACGCTGGTCCGCAAAGTTGAAGAAATGTAAAAATGGATCGGTGAGCGCATCGCTGCCAAACCAATGTAAGTGTTTGCGACATGATATCGCCATGTTGCCAAAAAAAAAAAATGGTAAAATGTTGTAGAAACCGATGGAAACTATTTTGATTAATACATATTGTACCAATTTTCCACAATAAATGCCTTTTTCAAGTGAAAAAGAGAGCAATATTTTTGGAAACTCTTAATAATTTGGTTTTGTAAATCAAATAAATAAATTATTTTAGTTTGTAATTTCCAACTCCTTGCTTTTCTCTAATTCGAAGGTTTGGCTTCTCTTTCTAACAAAATTCATTTTTCTGTTTTTGATATCATAGAATTGACTACCATAAAATAGGCGAACTACAATTGGTACACACAACTATAATAAGCGTCTCAACATGCAATCATACATGTGCGAAACCAATAGTTTAAATAGAAATTATGGTCCGCAGCACAACTTTGCTCCCAATTCAGTTATTCGTATATGTCTTTCCCTAAAAAGAACTGAGAGAACATTCGTACACACATGAGCTGCTGACATTTCACAATGCATATTCATAAATTGACGTTATTCTTAAATCGTATTATGTATTGGAAAATTGGAGCTTTATTTACCTATTGCAACGCCTTACCTGCCCCTCTTGTTTCCATTCGTTGTCTGTAGTATCCTCTGAGTCGTCGAATTGACTTTTCCATTGGCTCGCTAAAGTTAGCGCCCCTCCCCCCCTCGTTACTTGCTGCAATGCTGATACATTTTCGTCGTCAATAAGCGCAAACTGAGTAATAGAGTGATCTCCGCCGCTACCACGATTTGCACAGACTATACCACTATTAAGACGTTGTGTTGAAGTTGTGACGCACGAGGGCTTCAGGTTCGTGGAAGTGTTACAACGGCGAGTAGGTAAAATAGGAGGTGTTATCTGCCGATGACTGCCGGATCCGGAGTTAAGAATACGTTGAGCTGTCATAACCACGCCAGCTGCTGCATCAAACGAGAAGGCAGAAGGCTCGTGCTCGTTTGGTGAATTGGTTTCGTTATACACGCCAGCCACTAACATCTCTTGCGCGCTACCTGTTGGAGCAGTTAAGACTCTTAGTCGACCGTAAGTCGTCTTAGGTTCCTCTTCGCTACTAGCCAATATTGAAATACCTTTGCTGCGTTTGTTGCAAAAACTAGGTAAATTGTTTTCTCCTGTCCGTAACGGTGCATACAAATTTTTAGCAAACTCTTCATCGGTATTGCTTTGCTCTTGTGGTGTATTTTTTTTTGCAATCGGTTCTATAGCTGAGGAACCTCCACCGCCAATACCAGATGCGTGTTCAAAGTTTTGCTGATCGTCGATTCTACTAAGATTCGCAGATAAGACCCCATCATCACCAGACTGCCCACGTTTACGTAAACGCGCTTGCAATGATATTGATGTTGTACCCTCATCAAAGGTCGCATCCATGATAATAGGTTGGTACTAACAAATAAAGAAAATTTTACACGATTGAAAGCAATACTACCTAAACAACTTACAGACATGGGGTGTATTGTGGTCAAATTGTTTTGATTCGCTGTCAGAACATTGGACTTATTTGCTGCTTGCTGTTTAGCAGACTGATGAGATTGCTGGGGTTGTAACTTATTCTGTGAAGGCCCATCGCCGCAATTTGATAAAGTGACTACAGCAGCGCTTGTAGCTGATTTCGTGACATTAATAGTTTGTTCACCTTGCGCGTGAAAACCCACTTGCCCAGGTTGTTGTTGATCTATGGAATTGTTGACACGCCCAACAGCCGACGCAACTACGCCAGTTTTTGGAGAGCTGTTTTGGTTGCATATGTTCATATTTTGTAAATTATTCTCAGGTTGCTGAGTGTTGCAATTCTTATCAGCCTGGAAAAAAAGTTTGCAGAAAAACTCCGATCAATGTCTTGTAAGTGCAGTTAGGGATCACTACAAATATTTCATATTTTATTGTGATTCCTCTTAAAAAAAACTAAGAAATGTTTTTTCTCTTGAACTTGTGCATTATAAATAATTAACGCTGTATTTGCAACTTTATCGTTGTAACAGCAGTTATATAAGATTTAGCAGCAATTTGTAATACATCGTACTAACTTAATCCTGTACGTCGTTATTTTCAGGCAATTTCCCATAGAAGTATGGGAAGAAGCTTTTTGTTTCTTTAAATACTTTCAAAACCTTCTCAATTAAATTTTATCGAAAAATCCACGTTTATTTATTATATATATATTACAACAACACGCAACAAGTGTTCTATTAGTAATTTACAAACGCACTGTATTGTGACGAATGGGGAAGTATTTAATTTTATTTTATTGGTTTTTAACTTTATCGAAATTTTCGAACAACATTTTCCCATAATTCAATAGCGCAGCAATGAACACAGTACTACTCCGTACTAATTGCATGGTAACCCTAATCCCAATTCACCTCTATATCCGATCAATGTCGAGGAAATTAAGATTAAAATATTTGCAAAAATCCTTGGTCATACTACTGCAACCCGCCAATACGTTCTTAAGAAATCTACTCCTTTAATTTTCAATTGTAAACAAAATCCTGCAATTAAACATATAGTATATGAACATTAAAACCTCTACAATGTTCGAAGACCCGTTTTCGACACATCAAAACCTGTGGACATTTTGAAAATAGGTTTTACGTGCACGTATTAATAAAATATTTAATGTATTAAAAAGACTAGACTAGAATATCTTTCAAAAAAGTTCTTAGTGCTCATCCTATTTTTTTAGGCCTGCAATTTATCACTTTTAATACGTTGTAATAATATATTTTCTTTTCATTTCAAATATTTTCAATATACATACGCTCATAAATATAAAAGCGTTTGATTATGTTACGTAGCCAGGTAGCCTCACCATGAACCAGTAACTCGATGAGATAGCAAACGTTGTTATAATTTTGAAAATTAATGTATTGGAAAAATCCGAACTTATAAACAAATTAACAACGCAATTTACACTTAATTTTTTGAAAAAACGATAAATCGCATCATCTACAATACACAAATGAAGTTTAAAATTTGAATTGTAAAGTAGAAATCCCACAGCTCAACTTAAAACTTAATACGGTTCCTGTTGTGTTCCAGAATCAAGAAGACTTTCTGCTAAACCTTTGATTATACATCTGAGCAAGTCAATAGAGAAAAGAGATGCCTACGTGCAGTTAAAAGCGCGAAAATATTCCTGAAGTTCCTATTATGAATAAGTTGATTAGCAAAAAAGGTACACATAATAATTAAATATCTGGTTTTGTTTTATAAATGTTTTTGTTGTTCTATATAAAGTTAAATAATTAAAGTTAATTAATTTTAAGTTAATTTTAATTCACGTCAAATATAATTTTTTAGCACTTAACACGTAAAACAAAAAATGGACGCTCGACAGGTTTTATTATTACGATAAAGAATCTTAAAATAAAGCTTAGCCGGTAGCCTTACATGCTATTGCTTTTAAGACTAGTCTTAGAATTCATTTCTCTGGCTAAATTGATTATAATAATAATAATAACTCAGACGAAATTTTTATTCCAACCAAAAAATAATTTTTATACCAAACTGAAAAGTTACGTCTTAAAGGTGACCTTAAACGTATTTAAAAATACATGGAATTACTAACAATGTCTTAAATTCCAGGTCAGCACTAAGAAAAGGAGATACCGGTTAGGAAAAAGTTTCCATAAAATGCGGCGATCATGTTACCAAAGATTGTAGGTGCTTATTCGCTTCGCCCGTGAAATGAAATGTCATAAAGCAACTAATACTCTTCTAAACCTAATGGTAAGTGCATAAACGGCATCTGCTTCATAGTGAAACTTGTGACTATGTTAAAAAACGAATTGGGACAAATAAATGGAAACACACTTTAAAGGATAAAGTAATAGATGATGTACCATTTCCTCCTACTTTCGATTCATAAAGGCATTCCTCTAATATATTCATACAATTAGGCAATATTAACGTAAAAATCAAATTTCGCAACCCATAAGCTTTCACAATAAATAAACAATGAAGTTCTAGACTTAGAGTAGTAGATATAATTTAATTATCGCTTCAAATAAAGCGAAATAATGCTCATTCAATTGAATCGATGTCGAATGAGAATAGTGATGTCGCTGTTTCACTTCAGAAAATGAAGATATTAATCTAGTCGATAACTAAAAGTGCCATACTTGGCGCAAATTTAGCAAGAAGAAACCAATGGAATCAACAGGAAAGGACTACGGGGCAAATAATAAGCAAAAGGAGAAACACCTCCAATTCCAGATTATCAAAAAAATACAGAAGCATTTTGTAAAACTTTTGTACATATTCACAACTGTTGTACATATCCAACCTGCTGTACAATGAATTATTATTTCTTATCCTCTTATTATGTGTAAAAGTAAGAGTAAAATGAATTGTGAAATTATAAGCTGAAGACAGAAGACGCGTTTTTACTTCGAGGTTAAAACGCAATAAAAACGAAAAGAGAAAAAGAGAGAGAAACTAAAACTATCTTCCAAGTTTACGGAACTTAAACGAGATGGGGAAATTGATTTTTTTATAGAAGGAAAGGATGCACAAATTTTGACGAAGTACGGAGACCTCAAAGCCACTTAACCTTCAAGTTATTTAAAAGTAAAGTAAGAAAAAAATGTGCAAAGATTTGCTCATCGAAATGTCTCTAAAAGAGAATTAACTCGCAACAAATTATTGGAACCTAATGCTCAAGTAGAATACCATCTGCAATTGATACAGAAATGCATATAGAACTGGGTCATAATTAAATGATGAAAGACGCGAACAATTACGAAAGCATATCAAGAGCGAATTGAGATTAAAACATACAACTAAATCACAACCGATATGAAGTTGAAAAAGCGAGCAATACGGGAGCTACTATTACAAAATGACATGTGGAAACGTCTTTCCGGGCGAATGGCATTTCAAAGTGGCCGAATGTTGGACAGCATAGACAACGCATAGTAAACGTAACAGGTACTTTGCATTGAGACCAATGAGTCGGCCTTAAATTTTATTGCATTGATTGTTGTTTCCAACTGACTTTTCGGCCAAATTTTTACGATAATTCAAAAACGCATCCACATACACACTTTCTTCATTTGGAGCCGATGGCCCTCTTTGCTAGTGCTTCTTTCCTTGAGTTGCATAAAAATTAATTTTTATAATTATAGTTAATAAATAATTTTCAACAAATTTATATTAACGAATACCAAAGTGTGTTTGATCATCTCAGAAAAGTTCTGCGAGTGTGTGTATATATATGAACGTGTACGCACAGAATAAAACTGTTTTAAAGCACCATTAGATTTCGCACTAAAAATATATTTTAAATGCTTTCGTTTTACTTGTTTTAGCAATATTTTGTACTTTTTTAAACAAATGAGTCGTCCAATGCAGGTAGTTGTTTTATTTGTTGAAACGTATGTAAGCCAAAAAAAAATTTTTTCCGGCGTGTTTATCCCCGCCATTGTTTCAGTTATAGAGTTAATTGGGAAGAACGCAGTACATTAATGGTGCCATCTGAATATCAAACAAACCGTTAGTCTGGTTTGACCGATTTTTGAACTTATCCTAATGCGAGCAATGCGTAAATATGAGAAACAATGTTTGTTCTTCTAGACATAATTTTGTGCTCTTCGTATGGTATTAACTAACTTATAAAGATAAGTTCCTCATTGCTTGTTCTATTACTTTACAAGTATATGGCAAATCTAATGCACTTTCATCGTTTTCAGAGGTACGTGCGGTTTGAGCATTCAAATCAGATCAAGGGTTAATCCAGAATTGAAGAGAGAGTTACAAATTATAATAAAAAAATTTTATACACTTCGCTCAATTAATGTCGGTGGACATCTGCAGTAAGATTTTCATTCGGCTTTAGCAGCACTACACCTTGCTGATCCCACCATATGAACAGCAAAACTGGACTAACCCATGATCTTTTTCATTTGGGATTGTGGTAGTAGATCCACTTTTCATCACCCTTTACAATACGCCACAGAAAACTCCACTTTTTTGCATGGAAAACAATGAAACTACAATTTTGAAACGATTCAAATTGACATTTTTAGTCAATTCATACACCGCTTTAGCGCACACAAAATTAGCATATTCATTGTCAAGTTCAGTTTCAATCTGATTAACAGAATATATTACCTATTATATGTGTTTTTATGTCTCACTTACGGAATGGTGGATAAATATATTTATCGCATATAGCTTGTTTTTGTATATATATTTTTATATTTGTAAGCAATTTTTATAACCACCAAAGTATGAAGTTGACCTATTTCGGGTTATTACTCAACCAAAGCACTCAGAATCAATAGGTCCTTTTCGAAAAGCTCATAGAAAACTTCTTGAACGCTGTTATTAAAATATGAGCTTAACTTATTGTAACTCAATATTCGTATTCTTAACTCCGGAACTCTCCGTAATTAACCAGGCGTGCCTTTTTCAACACGGATTCAGAGCACCAAAAAAAATTTTTCAATTGTGTTGCAACGTTTTATATTTATCAAGTACCTTTAAAAACTTATCATCCTACCTTTTCCTTTACATGAACTGGCTCCGTAGCTGCAAGAGGAGCAGTGTCGATCTCATTACGTCTTCGTACCTAAAATTGGGCAAAGGATGTCACATTTATTCAGAGTATTGTAATTTTTGTTTTCAAATTTCTTACGTATTCTGTACCACTTGCGTTTGAGGCGGCAACGGTCATTTGTGTGACGTTACCGTGAATGAATTCATTTTTCACTTGTACCTGACTGTTTGGTTGATTGCTTGTAGTTACCGCATCGACTTTTTCCCAGTCATAAGGATCTGATTCTTTAACACCACGACGTTTCATGCAGCGCTCAAATAAACTAATTATCATCTGAAGGGAAGATTAGTACAAGAACATCAAATATTTGTCTATCATTTGTTTATTCATTTAAACCACATTTACCCCATAGTCTGGGCGATCAGCATACGTAAGAGATTGTATATGCTCAAGAAACTGCTTCAAATCTGATGGTAAATGCTTCAGCAAAATACGGTGATCGTATTTTTCCTTTGTAAGACCAACTTGTTCCTTATCTTTTATTTTGCGCCATGGTAATTGGCCGTTAACGAACTCGACCAACATGTAGAAGAGAGACCAGAGATCATCATGGCGTCCCATTTCTCTGTTCCGATGAGCATTGATTGAAGCATAGCGCACTGTGCCACGAAAACCAGCTGCCGCACGAGGGCACCTTACTTCACCAGTACCCGTAGTGTATTGCCGTGCCAATCCGAAATCCAACATGTAGACACGACGACAATTGTACGGTAATCGGCCAATTGAAAAATTACTCTACAAAGCGTACATATTAGCAACGGAATAGTTACATGTTTTGTATCAAAACTCACTGGTTTAATATCACGATGTAGGAACCCAACAGAATGTATAGATTCGATGGCTTTTAGTATCTGCAAACCTAATCTTAGCGTTGTACTCAAAGAAAATGCTCCACGTGGTTGCGCCCGGCGTAATTCCGCTAAATTTTTCCCTTGCAATTGCATTACTACATAGTTGAAGCGATCGTTTCGACCACAGCCAATGAAACGACAAACATGCTCCTTGCCCTGTAGCTTTTTAAGAACAGCTACCTCCATTTTCAACACTTGCTTTGGTTGCCTAGCTGACTCAACCTTCAAAGCTACTTGCTCCCTTGTTATCAAATCTTGGCCCTCATATATTTCACCAAATCCACCTCCACCGATTTTACGGACAACCTAAGAAAGACAGCATAATCAAGAAAAAGCTTGACTCAGCGACTACAAAACCTTACCTTCCAACGCTCTTTAACCACATGCCCAGGTTGCAGCAAATCTTCGGAAGCCATTTTCAGTTAACTCTTGATGTAAGTCTATACGATTCGAACTGTTATTTTGGCTTATTTGGCTATTTTTGTATTAAGCTGATTAAGTCATTCAAGCGCGTTGCACTAGGTTGAAGATTCCTGTCGGCTTTTACAGATACACGAAACGTCACCCGATTCTTAACACCTAATTCATAGGTTCGTACAGTATACAAACAACGCTGTAAAACAATCACACACTTTCGCTCTTGCTCTTTTTTGCTGAAGACTTCACCCGTGCTTCCAACTGTTTTTCCTGAGATTTGTTCTTTCTGCTTGTTATGGTGAAAATCTTTAGAAAAAGGAGATTTTAAACACGGCGATGTTATTTTTGCTGCCGTTGTTCTTCTTACTAATGTATAATGCTTTTTGCTTACTTTGTGTTTATCAAGTCCACCCTGCTGAGGCGCGATGTTATTGTGCGAGTCAGCAGCGTTTTGTGCATTTCTGTAAGACGAAAAAAATGCAAACAGTAACAAATCTCATTCAAAGCGTTAGTGTTTTAAAATGAATTGAACTCAAGACTGACAAAAAATATTATTCAAATCCATTTCGGTGACTTCTCAAAAACACCAGGTCTTTCACAGCAAAAACAAGAATGACTTGGACTGGAAAATATTTTTATAACGGTTTGCAATAAAAACGGAATCCTACTTCAAAGCATAACAACACTTTACGTGGCTACATCTACCTTTTCCATATAACATTAATAGCCTTTAAAAAAAATAAAATTAATAGCCTTTACTTATTTTTCACTTCATCTGTGCAGCTAAATCGCTCAGTTATATTTTTGTGACATTGTAAAATCTAGACAATTTATGTTTTTGTTTTTATTCCTTACCTGTGATCCTAAATTATTTATTATTCTTTATACCACAGAACCATACCAAAAAAAACTTTTACGAGTTGCCAGCTATTGTGATGAGATTTCCTGTTACAGCACTAATTTTTAATTCAGTGTCTTATCGAGATTTTTCTTGAGCTTTTTCAGATGGCGAGAGATTCAACATTATATACATATTCAAATATATATATGTATATATATATATATATATATATATATAATTATAATTACATATATATCTTACTTTCGTAGATCTCGCACGAATCTTGACTGTGATTTTTTGGGCATGACTTAATATATATTGTATTAGTAAGGCATATGAATTTGGCACGTCGTTTCGACTAACCGTATGTGGTTCGAAAACCACGAGATTTCTATACGGGATTTGACTACTGTAATGCCCTTTTTGAAAATTTGTTTAATGAAAGGAAAGGCAGCACAGCATTACTCTAAGTACTAAAAAAAAAGTTTTTTTTAAATGTACACAAAAATGGCAGCACTGTAGTCATTCCGTGGAGACAATTTTAGCTCAAGGGGCTTTACGGCAAACATTATAACCGGTCCAAAATGGAATAAAAGAATACATTTAAAATACCGTCCCCCCCTGCCTAGTAAAACACATGTCAATTGTTGTAAATATCGTAAGATAATGTTTGTGTGAAAAATTGCGGTTTACGACCAAAAAAAGTCCTTATTTTATTAATAAAAAATCTTTAGAAAAGGGAGGTCTTAAGCACGGCGATGTTATTTTTGCTGCCGCTGTTCTTCTTACTGATGCATGATGATTTTTGTTATATAATAACAATAACAGTTCGAATTACGCTCCTTGCCGTTTCCAAAAATCATCATTTGAGAAAAACACATCTAAAGTTTAAAGTGCAAGTATAAATTATGTTCAAACCACCTAATATTTTTTCACGCCCAGATAACTCAACCGGGAATATACAAGCCACTTTCAGGTGTTCATCAATGCATTCAGCTTCAATAACTCCAAGTGGCACATAAGTAAATAAAACTTCATACATATGCACGGGATCTTGCACTGTTAAAACTAGATTTTTCCATGTGTTGAAAATGCAAGTCTTGTTTGAGTTCACATTTTAATTCAAAATTTGTCTCCTTTTCCGAAGCGATTTGATTCTGTATATTGCAACAGAAGACATATCGGTTAAATTTCGTATTTACTACAAGGATAGTTTGCAAAACGAGGGCGGTGATATAAAGAACACCAAGGAAACACTTCGTTTAGTTATTTTCATTTTATTTTATAAACACTGACATCTGTTGAATCGCTCTCAGTCTAAAATCTATTCAACGATGAAACGTAGTTTCCATTGTAAATACTTCTAAATAAACAACCCCTATAGGCTGTAACTTGCCAATACAAGCTTGTTTGATACTGGGAGCCTCTTTGAGGTACGCAGCGCGGATGAAATCCAAGTTTCAAGAAACAAATTTCTTTCAAAAATATTGATTTTCTGAAAAATGAAGAGGAGCGTTATCACTTAATATTAAATTTAACAACAATATTCTATTGTTATTATAATTTATTTAGCCCAAAGAACTAAACTCTACGACTAAAAAGTGGGATGAGAACTAACAACCAAGACTATCAGTTCTCTTTTTTTTAAAAGGTAGACTTGTCTAGTCCCTTTAATAAATTTAAATATTTTATTGATATTATGTTCTACAGCTCCTTCAAGATGTACATAGGGTTGGACGTTTCGAAAACGCGACTTCCATACTACTCGCATGTTAATCCTAATCCCACTCCGCTCTTATATCAGGTCAATGTCGAGAATATCAAGATTAAAATATTTGCAAGAATTCGCCTTGATTATACTACTGCAACCTGCCAACATATCCTTAAGGAATCTATTCCTTCAATTTGCAATTGTGGACAAAAATCTTACAATTAAACATATACTTTGTGAAAATTTTTCCAATGTTCGAAAACTCGTTTCCGACACGTCCAACGCTATATAGAGGTCTTGAAAGTGTGTTTCACATCTACGCATCAATAAAATATTTACCTGCATTAAAGCAATTAGATGAAACTAATTTTTTAGTCCTAAAATTTATTTCTTTGGTCTTAATATATTATAATAATAATAATACACTTTTTCTTCATTTCAAACGTCTTCAATAATTTTAGACCTGTAAACATCTTGAAAGTACCTGAAGACCATAATATTAATAATATATATGTGTTTCCTTATATAGTAATTTTTTTCATAGCGCCGTCCGTAATAGAAGGTGCCTACGCCGCGAATTTCATTATAAAGCATATGAAGTTCAATATTTTTTTATAATTTTTATTTATATGCGAAGACTTTTAAAAACCCATAATCAATTTTTCTACTTGGTCTAATCTTCGGGATGACCTACTTACTTCTACCGTTATGGGTCATTTCAATCCACAACATCTGTGGAATCGACACAAAACATATTAGCCAAAATGATCTATAACGGTAGAAATAGGAATACACAAACCGTCGATAGCTGTAGTGTTAGAGCTCGAAGTGGTATATATAATAATTTTCGAGCGATGCATAGAGAACAGTTACTTCTTTTACAGCATATAAACAGGAGTTAATTGCGGATTGGAATCATTTGATTTTTTTTGGCAGCAATATTCTTTTAACTTCTTCACCTGCTATTAAATTGCTAAATTTAAGAAGTTTTGAATTAATATATTGCACTCTATATATACTCTATTCTAATATTCCATTTTAACTTTTTAGATTTCTACACAAAACGCATAAATATTTAATTAAGGGAGTAAACAAACATTATGATGGAAAAACTGTGTTCGGTTTTGAACAATTTTCTTAGTTTTTCTTGACGTTAAAATCAAAACGCTCTGGAGGATTTTCTCTTCATATTATAAGAGCATATACTCTCAATAACGTGAAATTGAATACACCTCGATTTATTTTATTAAACATTCTTAAGAATTAATTTCAGCGTAAAAGGAACATTTATCTGGAAGAGGGGGACCAGACTTCGATCTGTCAATGAAATCAGAAGAAATAGCAGATGAATACGGAAAGAGTAGATTGATAGAAATTAGAAATTATGAAAGGCAGTCAACGTGGGGCTCGAACGCAAGGATACCTGTTAGCCTATATGGTCTGTTAATGTAAAGTGCTGTAGAAAATGAGTTCACTAAAAGAATATTGTAAGTCTTTTTTTATTTTGGATTTCAAAAAGAATGAAAAAATATGGAAAAAAAGAAAAAAAAGAGGGGACAATTTTTGGATTTCGTGCAGCTGCGTAGAAATAAAAACGGGAGAAAGATTTTTTAAAAAAAAAAAAAAATTTGAAAATTTTCATGGTGGCGATCAAAGATTTATCAAAAAGGAAACAAATTTTTTACTAAAATTGAAATCTGAAAAAAAGAACAAATTGTCAAAAAGAAAAAAAGCAACACCAAAAATTTCAATATAAAAATCTCATTATATTCAAATCCTTCATTAAGACTTGGATTGTGAGCGAAGTGCCAGCGGAATATATATTTGCGACACTATGTAACCTCAGTTTCGATTACGCTGTTTATTCAAAGAAAGGAGTATGAGAGAGAGGCATCGTAGTTCCGAGAGTTATTTAATTGTTAATTTTTTTTTAAAAAATTGTAATTTTTTTTTTGATTACTCACGAATGTACATTCGGCGATTACGGTGAGTTAATATTGAATAAATTTGTTCTTTAGTCTTAATATTAGTTTTAACTTAAAACTCATTTATTATACTTTTTGTTATCGATTATATTAAAATGTGCAACACTTAACTTAGTTTAATCGATCATTGGCTGGCGAAGTAGGTATATTACATATTCACACCTTAACACCAACACACTATAAAATCTCTAGGGCAAAATTTTTATTTAGGACCCCCCCAATTTCGGCGAGCTAGCCGTAGCTTAGGAAGAGCCCTTCAGGTATGTTACAGTGCATAGTTTAATGAGGAAAGTTGGCGGTGTATTAATCTTTTATAAGATTATGATGTGTTAATCTTTTATGAGAAATAAGCAATATTTACAAAGATGGGAGGCACATTTCTGCTATCTTAAAGATGGATTTTTTAAACTGCGTCATATGTTTTCCCTATTTTTTTTGAAAAGTATGATATAAAATATTTAATCATTTAGAATATTTAAAGGCGAAAGGACAGAGATTCTCTTTGGTTCATGACGGACGAAGATTTGCAGAAAGTACCGCCTTCACTATTTAGATAGGTTATTTAAGATGTTTTTCAGGAACGGAAAATGTCACATGACCATATGTTAGAACGAGTTCATAATAAGAAATACAATAACTAAAAAATAACCATAGTTCAATTTGTCGAACATAATTTTTAGATGTTTTGTCTTTACGTATCTATTTATCACGCTTTTGAGTATTTTGGCGCTCACATAGTTAAAGTCAGATTGTGTGTTTGCCTGAGGGGTAACCATATAACCAGGAAATTATCCCCGTGATTAGTGTTTGGTTTTTTTAGGAGACAACTGATTATCGCCAACAGGCTAATCAAGTACAATCGTAATAAGCTTTTCAATAAGTCCCTAAAATTTTCCATTACAATGCATAAATAATTGAGAGAAAAGTAAAAAATGAGAACTAACTTGACGTTTATTTATTTCGTGTAAACAAACTATATATATAGTAAACAATAATAAGCATGCAAAATGATATCAACAAAAAATTATGTAGAATTTGTGTTAGGTTATACAGTAATAAACGAATCCGAAAGTGATCATAATCGATTTCCAAGAAATTTTTTTTTCTTTTTCTTCCTAACTCCAAATGTAATTTCGGACACAATTTATTTTTTTGATTTTGTTAATTATTAACTCATTTTCTAATAGATGTTTATATTTTTCTTTTGCAGCTGTTTTTCTACAAACAAAACTCTAAAAGAAAAATTTGTGGTAACTTTGCTTGGTTTATACTATATACTAATGCAAATTTGTTCTCAGCAGCAGCAATTTTATTATCGCCAGATTTGACGTAACTGAGAATATCGGCGACAATCGCCAGCAAATTTGCTGACATGATTAAGATTCTCTGGGGGATTGTCGCCTGCTTACGTAATTACCCCCATGTATTCTTTTGTCCTTACGCGAAATGGAAGGTACAATGACCGACAGAGTAATATGCCAGCAAGTGACCAATGTTTACTTTGCATAGCAGACTGCCACTATATACAACACTGCATGATTTGGCAAAAAGGAAGGCAAAGCAACATAATAAAAGAGAGTCGATGATGTGAGATCGTCATTAATAGGATACTAAAGAGAAGAAATGTAGAGAGTCAATTGTCGAATGGCGTCGGCTACTTCGACTTCGGCTTTCGTTATGACGCTGACAGCATTGTTAGGATTTTATTGCTTTGATAAAACAGCGGAAATTACAAATAAATCAAACGCTGCTACGTACTTATACCTTTGCGATGGGAAATCGAAAGCTAGAACAAAGTCCTACAATACGTCAATTCTGTTGCTTTAATTAGGTTTGAACGTTATATAAACGTGTATAAAACGTCGTTCTAACTCTAACTGCATCACTGTTACTATTATTATTACTATTATCATCTTTTTTTATGTACTCAGGTGGTGCCGCCTATGCGTGTATCACAGTAATTGTCAAAAACAAATCCGGTGAAAGAGATAGGGAGCGACCACTGCTTGGAGAATGTGAGCCTGACCGATAAGCTCGTATAATTGCAAAAGTTGTGCATAGTATTACCGAAATGTACTTCTTAAGAAAATTAAGTATCCTTGCAATATAACTGTGATTGAAACATGCAGAAAAGTTCATGAATTTGGCTTACCATCTTTGGTTGCGTTTTTATTTAAATTTAAAAGTGAGTGGTGCTTACCGATTCTTAAAAGAGCCGTGTTAACAAAAGCTTTTGTCTTATGAAAGAGCATTAAATTCTTGTGACTTAACGTGGTCGGTTAACAGTTACGTGTTGCAGCCAAACTATCGAATACCTGCGCTGTTGTCGACGAGGACGGTAATATAATATACTCGAAATTGCATCTTCAGAATTTACTTTCGTTACATGAAAACGAAACTATTATAAATTTGAATCAAGCAAGAGACATCTCATATTGCAAATTGAGTGGTCCTAATGACAAGTTTGCACCACTGACGAACGTCCTGGTTTGGTCCTCTGAGATGCCTATTAAAGAGTATGCTACTGTAATCATGTCCCATCAGAGGTTTAATGCATTGCCTTCCCTTAGTAACAATTCAAAAACATTATCTCACTTTCCTCTTATTTTTATATCAAAATATCAGAGGTCTTCAATCTGAAACATAAAACTTTTACTTAACTATTATTGATCACAACTATATTGCTATTTTAGGGTTCGAGCAAAGTTGAAATCTGAACTACGAATTCTCAATTCTTTTGTAATAATTTTCAAGCATATCAAATCGATGGAGTCGCACTAACTTCAGTCAGCCCATTTTATCCTCTCAATTTGTATCACTTTGTGTACTGTTTGACAGTGAATTTTTTTCTTCCTTTTAAAAAGTAATGATAAATATACCTACTTGTCTTCTTCACTTAATTCCCCATTGCCTGAATCTTCCATTTATGAATTTCCAATCTCAAATGCGGTATAGTTTTCAATAAAACCGATAATCTTAGATTCTAGTGCTTTAAAACTTTAGTGCTAGAATTTATTTTTTTGGCTAGAAATTAATAAAAATAATAAAATAACTTCCACACTTAGAAATGGTGACATTGTTTTTGAAGATGAAGGTGACATTGCGTTGGAAGATTGATGCTTCAAAATTCTTTTAACGAATTGAGTAGAATTTCTTTATAGGGAATAATAATAATAAGTGCTAATAAAATAAGTAAGTAAGTAAGTAATTTTAGACGCTATGGGAAGATGTCTTCATATTGCGATTTATTAAGCATTTCCACTTGTGTTCTCTGAATTGGATTGGCGTATACTACTATTACATTATCTACTGAGATCTATAACCGTCAACTCCTATCGCATGTTTAATTAAAAAAATTTAATTTTCATGATGATAATTGTGAACCGCTGAACAAAATCTTAAACACATTGGTGCTCGAATTTTAATGATGTTACTATTGTTTTTATTATTATTGTTAATTAAACAAAGCAAAATTAATTACAATACTTTGTACGCAACTAATTCAGAATGATAAAACACAAAATAATGTTAATGAAACAATTCAATAATAAAAAAGAAAAGACTTAAATTCTAGTTGTAGTAAACGTGACTATGCCAAACCCTAGCAACAGCAGCAATCATCAGACGTTGTAATTTAAAATTGCATTTTTTAATTTAAGAACTGACGGCGCGGTCATATCATAAAAATGAAAAAAACGATTAAAATGTCGACACACAACGCGAAAAGGGTGATACACCTCACCATTACTGCGTTCTGTTGTAGCTTAATAAGACAATAATTCCGAGTTACTTTGCGGGAATATGAAAATTAATTTCGCTCAATAGAAACGAAGAATTACACTCACCAGATAGCACTTTTATAATAAACAAGGTGCCCAACCAACTATATCTAGTCACCAAGGTAAATAAGCTTAAACGTCCCTCACAAGGAGGCAGCGTTACTACCACGTTTCATCTCAAACTCTGTAAGGCAAATTTTGTAAGAACTTTTTGCACTGACTCAGTCGAATCAATATAGCATTTGTAGTTTGGCGACCACGCCACCATGGAACTCTCCGATATAGGCTTAACAAGCGAAGTGAATAATCTCTTACTAATGTAAGGGTCATCAAATTCGTATGACCGAACCCTAATAAACTTCAGTACAGCTTTCGCTTTGTTAACAGAACTTGCCATCTTAACCTCAAATACATAGAATGTTGAACACAGGACGGTATCATTATCTTATCATTAATAACTAAATTAAAAAGTAGCGTACCCAAATAACTTCCTTGAGGAACTCTAGTTATGACTTGTATAGACCGTGGCCTACAATAACCAAACAATTCACGCTGTGTACGACCAGTTAGGTAAGATATAAACCATGCAACTAAATTAGTAGGAAAACCTATGGAATACACTTTATGTGAAAAGAATTTATAGTCATCGTCTTAGAAATATTAACAGTAAACAACGTCAGTTTGCTTACCTACCAAGAATACATTATAAACGTGGCAAACACAGCAGATTCGTCGTAGTTTAATAAACTCATCATGAGAGGGTCGAAGTCTTGACTAAAAGAAACTCAAATAGTTTAGGTAGAGAGCCCATAGTTTAGCAATTTTTCTATAATTGTCGACGGAATTAAGGAGGACTCTCGCCACTGTTCAGAGAAGTATTCTTTGCTAAGACAAGAATTGAATAAAAGAGTAAAAGGAGCGTGTAAAGTATTAGCACAACCTCTGAAAATAAAAAATGGTATTTCATCTGGACTAGCAGAATGCGATAATTTCAAGGCAACCACATTAACAGGTCTTTAGCATATCTTTACAATACCTTAAATTCTGGATTGGTTTCTTGCATGCGTCTAATATTAGATGTGCCAGCAAAGGCTTTGTGTTTTTTTGATAAAATTCAATTTTGTTTAAAGCACAGCTTAATGATCGAAATATTCACCATCATTATGTATGGTCTTTTGCAACTTAGCGGGTGGCTTACGAATGACCTCGCGGCAGAAAGTCGACCTCTCGAGCCTTCGAGACGAATTAGTCATCAACACATTTTCGCAGATCTCCATTTTTGCTGATAAGCTGCGGCCACATTGATCTAAGTCTGACTTTTGGATTGCTTTAGCTGGAGACGGACGGAATGTACGAATTTCATCGTTTTCCAGAGAAAATTTTGTTTCTCGAAATCGCGCCAGCTTAATCTTTCCATTTCATGGTTTGGTTCATTTTTACTCCAGGCCTACGTAATAACTACCACTTCCGCTTCTTTTTACAGTTTAACCCAATTAAAAACAGAAAAAAGCAGTCACCTAAACGTCATTCATCTCTTTGTACTTTGATATGTACTGAGCGACAGCTTGCAAACAATAGAAACTTTCTTCTGTACGACACAAACAACGATATCTATGGTGTCTATACCTAAAATTCCTGAAAAATCGAACTCGTCAAGTGTCTTTATGAACTAACCAATTTCAATACAGAGAATTCATTTGAACACTTAATACATAATGCTTCAATTGGTATTTGAGTAGAAGAGAATTAAAAACATGAGAACTAGGCCCTTTAAGAAGACATGAGTCAGGGGGCGGTTTACGATTGTCGTTATCGAGTAAACTCAATATCGAATGTGCATTTTTGGTTGATGGTACTCGTTAACGAAAATTCGGTTGGTGGGACGCGATATTTTAGTTCATTTTCCCGTTGAACATGAAGCTCGATAGTTAGTTTGCATTCGAGCTAAAATATGACATTCTACGCTCGATATCGCGCAAATACCCATACGAGAACCAACCCAAATTCAAATCCGATGTCCAGTTTGCCCAATAACGAGAAATATAAACCGATCCCTGGTTCGTCCTCCTTTCGAATACCACTCTGTCATGTGGTCCCCTCATTGTAAGGAAAAAATCGAGATTATTGAACTCATACAAGAGCAATTCTTAGTGTTTGCCCTACGTGTTTTAGGTTGGTTTAGGTTGGTAACCTCTGTTGCCCCTGCCTTTCTACGTGAATGACTTAAAATTCATAGACCTGACCAGTTGAGAATTTGGAAGATTTTTGTCTCGAATCATATTTGTACTGAATGTTTTGAGAGATTTGATTGATTTACCAACTGTACTAAGAGATACTAATATTAATGTTCCGTTCGCTCATTGTAGGACGTAATGAGCAATGGAAATTTCAGAATTGCGTGTGCGGCATCGCTAAAATAACTGTTATTTGTAAACTAATGGTAGGCCAGTTTCAAAAATTTTGAAAGTTCTTTTTTCTCTGCAAGAGTTACATGCAAACATACAAAAACGAAGATAATATTACAACATAGCAGTTATATGAAATATAAAAAAAACGTACTAATATATATGAAACCGTCTGTGGAGTGTCTGTGGGTACAGATTGCGTTCACAGACAAATGGGAGCCTAAAATAGGGAATTATTGGAATTACACATTTCTCTTTCTTTTGCTTTACCATTCCAGCTGGTAATATCAAACTTTTGAGATGCTAGTTTTCTTTGGTTATGAATATGCATGTTGAGCTTCGTATGAATAATTTTTAGATTCATCTATACACAATTGTGTTATTTTTTATTTTGCGTATGAACCCATGAGCTCGAGAACTGAGTAAACACAGCTTGAGATTATTGATTTTTGGCATTTTGTCATTATCAACCTACCGTTTTTCTCAGCTTATCTAGTCCTTTTTGTTCAGTGTCGTGGTGAATCGAAATGTGTTTTTGGGATGGCTGAGATGGTGCAATACTTCGCATTGATTGGTGCCCTCGTAAATAGCTTTGAAACTATGGTTGTGCAGCAACTGATTTGCTCAAGCCATCCACTATTTATGTTGAATTATTTATTGTTAATATTAAGTTCAGCATTATGCCAATCCGAGCAGAGAAAGATCATTTGCATGATCGTTACTTCTTCTACTATGTATTGTCAACGGACTGAATTACTGCACGTACTACGTAAAATGTCGCTCATTTGCTTTCGTTTTCAAAAATTTTTTTCCTTATTTTCACTATTTGCCTCGATATTGATAACATCTGACATACAAGTCATCCTAATTTTTATTTATCAGTATCGTGTACAATTTGTGTTGTAAATATGACAGCCCGTTCAGAATGTAGCGCTAATCAGTCAAATTGGCCCAAAAGTTGCTTAGTGCATCGTACGATGGCAGAATTGTCAAGCTCTTGAAACATTAGTTTTTACTTCTTAGTTTTTACTTCTTATCAACACTCGGATTTAAATTTAAGAGAATTGATACGTAATGGAAACCACAAGTTAGGTGAAAAGTTTGATGTGCATTATGATGCGGTTTTGCAATTGAAGGACCGACTCGAAATACCTATACCTGATAATAAGTTAGTAGAAATATTGAAAAGGAATTTGCGCCCTGAAATTCGTAAGGAACTTGCATATGTTGAAATATCTCTATAGCACATCTACGGAAATATGTTTTGAGACATGAATTACTGGAGGAAGAGTTGAATAATTCGAAGTTCACCCAATATTCGTCACGTGTCTGTAATCGAAGAGAATGAAGATATGATCACTGACACGATTGGGGATTTCATTCATTCATTTTTTGTTATGGTTGTGGAACTCCAAATATTTGTACGGCCAATTGTCCTAGATGTAAGAAACTTCCAAAAAGAAAACTCATCAGAAAGCCCTCATAGTCGTCAAATACAGCACATTAATTTTAAATCAAACAATCTCAACTCAAACTAACCCTACTGGGAGTTTGAACATCCCAGCAAATAATCAATTCGATGTCATTCAGTTTGTGAATAAATTTCCACACAGTTCATTTGAAAACCACCAGATCAGAAACCCTTCAAACCTTACCATGTACGGTTACAATACTATAATACAACTTAAAGCCAGAATTTTCCATAAATTTTTATCTCCTTCTGCAAAGGACCTAAGCGATTTACCAGTCGATAACGTCGCTTTTGGAAAGTTGTCCTACACAATAGAAGACAATTTTTGTCCGCTGTTTTTTTTAACGTTCGTTCAGACGATTCACGACAATTTGATTCAATCAATATATTTTCCCAAGATGTATTTCGTGTTTTGCTGCCAATTATGCAAGAAATTTTCTCCAAGAAAATAAATACCTTTAGAAGAAGCTTACTGTGTCCTTGAAAAATGTTGACGGCGCAACATGTCGCTGCAGGCAGCATAACCACCGATTATACTCTCAGGGGTAAAACTAACCGTAGTAGATTTTTTTGTCAAATCATAAATTGTTTTCTTCCCAGTATTCAAAATGAAACAATAGAGCTTACCACCGCTCAAGCACTAAAAGACTGAGGGGAATCTGTTAAGCAAATAAAATATCTGGGTCACTTAATAAGTCACGACACTATCCAAATAGATATAAGAAACAAGGTTTACGCTATTCGTGACTATCCTTTGCCAAACTCTTTACGTCAGTCGCGACGATTTTTATGTGTCTGCGGTTGGCACTGACAGTTTGTTCGTGATTTTGTATCCCTGTTCGCCATCTTGACTGATACGTTAAAGAAAAAGAAGTTGTTACATAGTCCAGATTTCACTAGCTCATTCTCTATTTAATATGACGCGAGTCAATTCGGAGTACTTGCTGTGTTAGGTCAAAGAAAGGAAAACGAACAAGAGGTTTCAATTACTTATGTATCGCATAAACTTAATAGCACCCAAAAGATTTATTCCGTCTTAGAATGTCTAGTCGCCTACTATGCAAATAAAAAGTTCCGCGCATATGCTTATGTTCCAAAGGGCCTTGCATGGTCGATTGGGTAGATAGTCACTGAAATTAGTTTCAGTTTCTCAATTAAGCGTCGAAAAGGTAATCAACACGTAGAACCTGATTTGTTGTCTTGCATTCATTCTGAAGATTTGAAAGAAGTTAATAGTTTCCATTTAGATAATTTGAGTTCCGATGCGTTCCAATCCTCGCAATATCTTCCTTTCAGAGATCCATTGCAGGCTACGTTGAAATATTTACCTGATGTAAAGATCCATGATGGTTATACTTACAAGCGAACCGAGTACACCGCTGGAGATGCAGTTCAAGAACAAAAATCGTGAAAGTTGTGGGTTCCATCTAATCTTACTAATGACTTAATTAAATGGACTCATTAGCATCTATTGAGCGCTCATGAAGGTTTAGATAAAATTATTTATCGCATAAACACATTTTTCTATAGGTTGAAAACGATTAAACAAATTTCATCTCCATCTGTGATGTCTGTACGCAGATAAACGCACCTAATCAATTTCTAAGCTTAAACACTTTAAAGGTAAAAGATTTCATATCTTCCCCGCTAAAAGCTTGAACGCTTTATTGAGTCAACGCTATTTCTTACCTCATAGTGATATTTGTGTGTACTAAAGAAACGTAACAAAGGTACTTCTCTATACAATCTGCGAATGCATAGCGCCATCGCCTTCCTTGAACGATTATCTCCAGCTGTTGATGCACTCGTCTGCGCTGGTGCAAAACTCTTCTTTTGTGACATTTATTACATTTGCTACACTCTAAATGCTTCTTAATCTCAATAATTATCTTTAATCATCCTACTGAACGACGGAATAAGTCGGTATGGCTAAGCAAAAAGGGAAACAATGGAGATGTTGGCAGCGATTTTTTTTGGTCTTTGGGTTTTTGGTTGAGCAGTCGGCAAGTGTCTTTTTTTCGGAAATATTGAACATATCAGTCAGCGTGTTAATATAGAATTAATTATGATTATTATTAAATTGATCTTGACTGATTTTGTGCATTAAAATTAATGAAAATAAGTAGTGGAAGTAAATGCTTTTTTTACTACTAGGTTTGTTTTTAAAATCAATACATGTACCTCTTCACGTATACATAAATACGCACATGTATATTTGTATGTGCGTGGCTTTTAAATATGTACCCAGAAGCAATACTATCTCTGACTCAAATTAATAATTT
This sequence comes from Glossina morsitans morsitans, assembly GCA_001077435.1. Lineage (NCBI taxonomy): Eukaryota > Metazoa > Arthropoda > Insecta > Diptera > Glossinidae > Glossina > Glossina morsitans. Next base: position 24,962 of record CCAG010016649.1, on the reverse strand, counting down.
AATTAATAATTAATAACCCAATTCCAGAAATACTTACTTGAAAAAAAAGATAGTATAAACTAGAAGTTTTGAAAAAAATGCGATGTGGCGGGTCATACGTGTGCATATACAATCTTATTAATGAGTGCGTGGGTTTTGTAAACAAAAGCAAAACGATTATTTGCAAATAAAAAAAAGGGAGGTATAAAATTTTGGTACTTCGTGGTGCGTGCGAATTTCACAATTTTGGAAACAAGTCGTTTTATGATTTTAAACAAATTAAAAACGCAATGCAGAACCCGAAATGTAACGCGGATAAAGGACGAATGGTAACTTTCCAGGAGAAAATTGTAATTCTAAGGGATCAAATTGTTATGTTGACATTGGAAATAACATACCAACTGGTATTGGTAATCCCGTGGAGGAACCACAAACTATGGAGCGGAATATATAGCAGTAAGTCTGGCTGTCATAGGAACATTTTCATTAAACCGTTTACCGGAAGATTTAAACGAGAATGGTGCTGACCAGGCTAAAAGGTATAAAACACAATGCTTGCGTTATGTGTTGTGCGTGGCTCACGTACAATCAAAATAAAATCGAATGTATGTACTTAAATGTAGCGTAGTGTGTGCATAATAGAGCGTGTGCAAAAATAGAAAAAAAAGTAAAAAATATTCGGTCGCAACAGAACTTTTTCATCCATCGATCTGATCCTAAAGAAAGGCGAAATAACTAAATTTTGTGTGATTTATACATTGAAACATTTCGACAAATCAATTCCTAAATATAACGATTGCGATAAAGAAAGAATAATGTTCTTGATACCTTTAAATTTAATACTGGTTTGTAAAGAACCAGTTATCTTTTGATGGTTACCGTCAACCCTTCTCACATTTGATTCTATTGGCTAGTAAATTACTGATCTAACTAATAGAAACCCCAGCATCTAATAACCCATCCACTTCTTCAACAAATACTGTAACGCGTGCATAAGGTCATATATCAGTGGGATTACTAATTATTGACGATAATAATTTGCATTTTAGTTGCTTCCAATTACTCCAGTATTTTTTCATTCGTTCAGCGGATCTTCTTGTAGTATTAGGAATATTCTCGATTTTTCTTAAATTAAGGCTTTTGTTGGCCACAACAAGAAGAACATCATTTGTTTTTGACTGTATTGTAACAGCTCTATCAGTTGACGAATTACGGACAGAAGTGACATCCTTAGAATGGCAAATGAAAGCTAGTTCAGCAATTATTGAGTTTTGTTGATTTTCTTGTGCTGATTTTTCAGCTGTTTAGGACACCTTTCAGTGCCTTTGATACCACGTTTTTTCAACCGTTTGGGTTATAAGTGTTTAGTAAGCCGCATCCATTACAAACAAAATTTCTTTTCCCCTAAACAATCTTGATATCGATATGCAATTCCTTTATAATTCCAAGACATAAGGTTCGTTTTTACTACGTTTTGAATATCGTTTTCTTTAACTCCATCAGTAACTGTTACGTCTCCTCTCATGACTTCGGGATTTTTATATGTATGTTGACCAATCTTAGCTGTGTTTTTAGTAATAAATTTCTTCTGACCATCTCCACGAGTGCCTCTTCAGTTAACAGTTACGTGAGGTTATCTGACAGTTCTAATAATGATTCAAGATAACTATCAAATATTTCCCCTGTCCTTTGTTTTCTATCTTTTATTAATTCTCGATAGTCGATATCAGATCGATCAGTTTTATACTGTGCTCGACGATCTGAGCGCAAGGCAGGCCATTTAATAAATGGAAGTGACCGGTGATAATATCAATACTTATTAGCTGGGTTGCCTTCAAATACAATATTAGCAAATCTGAATAACAAATCCAAATCTCGTCCCAAAATTTGGTTATTTAAAACCTCAGCTTTATACTTAAAAGGATTCAATTAATAAGCTGGTAGTTGCCGTAAATCTGATCTGTCAATTGTATATGATTTGACACACTTTATTTGTTGGTAGGGTTAATTCTGCGTTGTTCGTATTCGAAAGTAGCTCCGAACCATGTAGATTTTCAGAGATGGTATGATTAAGTAATAAAAGTTGATCTATTGGCTTATGGCTAATGCTTTCAGCACGACCAAAGTCTAAGTTAAATTGAATTGTGATTGTGTTTGATTAGACCCTGATGGTGGGCAAATCTAATTTTCTTAATCCTTTTCCTAGTTTTTTTTGGACCATCCTGCTCATCTTACACGACGGGATTCGAAAAATTCAGTTTGTTGAGTTTGTACTGTGGGCACAACCACCTCACAGATTTGTTTGTCAAAGAGAGTGGTTGATGAGTTGTATATGGTGTATTAGACATTTCTACTTTTTCGCTGACTAGCAATTTACCATTTGCCCAAAAATGTCTTCTCTGGTCAAAATTATTTGACAATGAGGACAATGTTGAGAATTTTTTAGAGGTTCTTTCAGACACGACTTATGAAGGATGTGTATATCTTTCTGACACAAGGAGCAAATATGCACCGACCTTCTCTGGGTAAATGTTAAATTCTCTGTGCTTCGTCGCAACGACATAAGAAAATATCTCCCTAAAAATTTTCAGTATAATATGCGAATAAAAATTAAAATAATTATTTTATGCAGATATATAAAAATTTATTTAAATCAATGTACACGCACAGACGGGGGAATTTGACCAAATTATTAAGAGGAAATTTACATTAATAGATCTTGACTGGTTCAGCAAGTTTTTAGTTGTGTCTTAGTATTATTGATATGTAATATTTAAAGAAAATTAAAAATATTGCTATGTTTAACTTGGTCCAGTGTACTATCAAAACCAATAAATTCCAATAACACAATAGCAAACATTGAGGAACTTAAAAGTATCCTAGACCAAGGACAGATGTTCCACTTCTATTGTGAGTGCCGCTATTTAAGGTTAAGTGCAACTCTAAACGACAATCTGATATTTCGTTGATGTAATCGAGTACGTAAATATTGTCGTGTAAATGTCAAGCCTTAGTCCAGTTATATATCAGAATCTAATATTCCATGGAATTCGAATGAACAAAAACCGCGTAGTTGTGAATACGGCAGACTTTATCGATGCAATCGCAAAACTAATATCATTAATAATATCTGAAATGCGGTGGCCTCACGTTGAGCGCCAATAAAAATTCTATAGGGCTCCAATCAAAAAAAATTAGGTTAGGTCGCCGAAAATGCGGCCGCGACAATCAAATTTGGCCTTATAGGATTTTTACAAATTTATGCGTTTACTTGTGTAAGTGTACGTGAAGACCCACCTCGCCAGTCAGAAACCGTTGCTGAGAAGATTTAGTCAGAATGCATTAATAAACGTAAAAAAAATCAATAAATAAGAATAGGCGGTTTGTAGGTAAACAATTGGCGAGTTAGTTTTAATTTGTGATAATTATTTCAAGTAGGTATATAAGTTATTTACCTATAACGTTATGTGAATAAGTATTTTAGACTTGACAATAAAATGAAATAGCCACCATAAAACAATTTTTCTTGATGTGATAGAATATAATAAAATGAATTAATAAATCTAACAATATGTAAGAAAAACTTAAATATATTTAACTCACCCGGTGTTGGTTCTCGTAGATGAACACGCATTCACGAATATTCACCGAAACAAAAACCTTTTTTTTTTTAATATATCATAATTTTTTTTTTTTAAACTAAAATAATTTGTGCCGAAAATTTTTCAATAAAGGAAAATTGATCTGCACGTTTTTCAAACATCAAGGCTCAACTTGTTCTTTTTTTGTAGTTTTCTATTCTCCTTCTTGCTCCTCCTTCTTGATAAAATTTCCGATACACCGCCAATATTCAGATATCCATACTTCTTGAATGATTAGGTTAAAAGTTTCCTCTAAGCAGGAGGTCTCTTATTGGGATTTCGTGACTTAAATCATACACACGTATACAGTTTTCTTCGATATAAGCCTGCCTGTTGTGTGTAAATCATACTATTTTATTTTTTGTTCTTGAATTTTTTTATATTATTATCTATTTTAATTTTGTATTTATGTAGTTGGTCCGTTGTTTCCTTTTTCTTTTCATAATTTTCACCAAAAATATTCTTTGCAATTGTGGATAAGAAATATGTGTATTAGTTTATTTTTTCTGTTTTTTATATATATATTTTTTTATCTTCATCGTTAGATTTCCAACAGCAACTTCAGCAAAAAAACAACCTTTTACACTTTTTAAAATTTTTATTCAATTTCCCATCAAGAATATTTTTCGAAAACGAAAGTTATTTGAAGTTTTTCAAAAAAAAATCTCGCCTACTTAGCGTTTTGCAGAATTTTGACTGATATGTTTTGAAATTATAGTTGCTGCTGGAAGACAGTATGACTAGCTACTGAAAAATTCATTTTATAATCCGGAAAAAAATCTAACTGTCCGCAAATTTTAAATAGATCATTTAAAAGAAGTTGATTACTCACACACTGAAATAGACAAAAGTGTCATCCAGAACACTACTAAAAATCCTGAAAGATAACGCGGATAACGGACAAATGAAAACTTACCAGGAGAAAATTGTGATTCTAAGGGATCAAATTGTTATGTTGACATTGGAAATGACATACCAACTGGTATTGGCAATCCCATGGAGGAACCACAAACTATGGAGCGGAATATATAGCAGTAAGTCTGGCTGTCATAGGAACATTTTCATTAAACCGTTTACCGGAAGATTTAAACGAGAATGCTGCTGACCAGGCTAAAAGGTATAAAACACAATGCTTGCGTTATGTGTTGTGCGTGGCTCACGTTCAATCAAAATAAAATCGAATGTATGTACTTAAATGTAGCGTAGTGTGTGCATAATAGAGCGTGTGCACAAATACAAAAAAAAGTAAAAAATATTCGGTCGCAACAGAATTTTTTCATCCATCGACCTGATCCTAAAGAAAGGCGAAATAACTAAATTTTGTGTGATTTATACATTGAAACATTTCGACAAATCAATTCCTAAATATAACGATTGCGATAAAGAAAGAATGATGTTCTTGATACCTTTAAATTTAATACTGGTTTCTAAAGAACCAGTTATCTTTTGATGGTTACCGTCAACCCTTCTCACATTTAATTCTATTGGCTAGTGAATTACTGATCTAACTAATAGAAACCCCACCATCTAATAACCCATCCACTTCTTCAACAAATACTGTAACGCGTGCATAAGGTCATATATCAGTGGGATTACTAATTATTGACGATAATAATTTGCATTTTAGTTGCTTCCAATTACTCCAGTATTTTTTCATTCGTTCAGCGGATCTTCTTGTAGTATTAGGAATATTCTCGATTTTTCTTAAATTAAGGCTTTTGTTGGCCACAACAAGAAGAACATCATTTGTTTTTGACTGTATTGTAACAGCTCTATCAGTTGGCGAATTACTACTGCGCAGACGGACATATGAATGAACGGACATGGTTAGATCCGTTCCGAATTTAAAATTAGCCAATAACTTATATACTTAATGGGGTACACCCATTTTATGTAGTACTCTAGGTGTGTCCTTCGGCCGATTTGGCCCATTTTCAATACCAACCTGCGCGCAAGAAGTTCCAATTTTTCGCAAAACATGAAGCCGATAGCTCTATTTTTACGGCCAGGAAAATGCTTACAACAGATATTACACAGACGGACAGACAGCCAGACGGACATTTTTAACTCAATTCAGAATTTGGTTCTGATCAAGAATATCTATACTTTGTGGGGTGTCTGAAGTTTCTTCCTGGGCGTTGCAAACGTTTTGACAAAATGTATATACCCCTCATCCTTCGGTGGTGGGTATAATAAAGTGGCATACTTACAAATATGCTAAGATTGCATTTTGTATTAATAGACATCACATACACCAAAACGAATTTCCCTATAATTATAGTTATTTAGGTTAAGAATATTTTTTTTTTAATTTGCTTTTAAACTTACTAAAGCACTAAATGTAAATGTTGTAAATCTAAAAAATACATCATACGCCGCCATTTTAATTTCCACAAAATTCTATATCTCATCATATCCTTACAATAGATGAACACGTAGGCAACGTTGTGTTGTGCAAATTTTTTGGCAAAATTTTAAAATATGTTCGTGCATTCTTTTTGAAGGGGAAAAGAGTGGTGTATTTATGGAAACAACACAAAATCAAATGACGTTTTAAACGCGAAATGCACTGCTAGTGGTTGCGCGCCACGCACAACGCATAAGGTAAAATCAGAGCACTGATTATGTACGTTATGGCGTTAACCAGGTGTCACCCTCGAGTTTCGGCTTTTGTTTCCATATGTACGCACAAGAGGTACGAAAAACGGTCTGTAAAGCTGTCAAATCAGGACACTGATCATATATTTTTTAGTTAACTAGCTATTATTCGGAAGGCGTACCTTCAGAACCATTTGGCCGAGATTTACGTACGGTATCACCCTTGGACATTTATTTTAAAAAATATGGGAAAATAAGGGGCAAATTTGACGTTTGTTTGTTTACAATAGTATAATCAATAACAAAATCGTATAAACGTAAATGAAAACAAAGTTATGTAAAATTTTTGACGAAATAAAATGTAGTGAAGTACTAAGTACAGTATGGATGCTGTCGTTGGGGTGTTCACAACCAACCTCAGCATGTTACTCAATTGAACAAGGAGAATTTCATCACCAATTAGTCAAACATAACCTATAAATCAAAAAATCTACAAATCTAATAAAAATCATCAAATAATTCAACATCACCAATAATTCTTGAAACTTTGAAATTAAAAACTTAAATTACGTTACTGGATTATGGGTCTAAAGTGAAACATACAGGCCTAATCCATTTCTTTCTACAAACAAAAAAAGAAGTGCTAAGAACTTTTAACAGATGAAAACAGCTTAATTGCAATTAATGAGTTGTATTGTTTCCGAACCAGTGGAAATATTTAGACCTTATGGAGGAAGAGAGAATGATCGAGCTGAGTGAGCCATCGGTGGCAACAACGAGTTGTATAAACTTGGCGCAAAAACTAAAACTTTTTCCAAACGAGGCGCTGCCGTCCACAAGCGGGACACACCCGTAAGTGCAAATGTAACGTAAATTTTTTTGGATTATTTGGTTACTGTTTTTTATATACGCTAAGAAACCCTCACGTGAAAGATTACGATGCCGGGAGTGTCATTTGAAGCCAAAAACGTATGCAAGTGCATGTATTAATTTTCATTTTTGCATTAATAACCATATAATTATTGAAAAAAAAAATTATTCTTTGTCATTGATCCAATGATGAAAGCACAAAAAAGTGTGGAAAGTACTTTAGCTCTGACATTATGGATTTGCTTAGGGAAAACGTTGAGAGGGGTCAACGATACAACCACAAAAAAAAATTGCAAAATTAAGAGCGAAAAGTGCAATTGTTAACGAAAATTAATGATGACTTTAAGTGTTTCCATGACAGCAAGTTGCAGCTAGTTAAAGAGAAAGAAAATTTGGTTCGACTGCGTAAATTCGAAAGTGAAGGTTCAGATGAAGTTGACTTAATTTTCCTTATATCTTTTATTTCGTTATAAATCAATTTCAAAGTGCAAAAAAGTGTAAAGTGACAACGCGCCACAAAAAAAAATGAAAGGTACAGCAACAAGCTTTTTACCACCAGGAATGCCAAATTTCCTGCAAAAACACGCCTTTATGTGAGCACTAACACTTCACCGAATTCATTCAACGGGAGAAAAGGGACTCTGTGCTACGCTTAGTTAAAATCGCCACCCACAACGCATTGATAGCCACCAGACCATAACAATTCCAAAGTAAAAGTCAAACACATCATTCGCACCAATTTTTCATAAATTGTGTTCAAAACCCGTTTCTGGCATGCGAAACTGCTGTAAATATCTACATTAGAGAATGTATAAAGTAGCCCAATAAAGTCTACACACAGGACCAAGATTGACGTTTATCTTACTACAAACTGCATTTATGGATTGAGGATCAAGAAATATGTTTCCTAAGACAAACTTGCATTAAATAAAACTTCAAAATTTTTTGGACTTAAAATAAAATTGTAGGCAAAAAATAATCTTGAATCCCATAAAAAACACAATAAAGTCTACATACAACAGCACTAGAAGGTTCGAAAAATAACATCTTTATTTGCCGATACTTAGTTATTGTACTTGTTTTCGTACATTTAAATGAAAAGTTATCAATTATAGCAAATTCTTTATTTAATTTCCTTTAAATGTCTCAAAATAAACAAAAAAACCAAAGTAATTTCTTAAGAGGGTAGAAATGTGATTACAAAGCTGAGAAGTGATGAAAAATCGTAGGGAGAAATAACTAAAACGATTGGAATTAGTAGTGTTACCATCGAAAGTATTACAAAAAATTACATTGAAACAAATGCAATGGAAAACAATCACGTATGAGACCAACCAAACAACTTCACAGAGTGTGAAAATCGAAATATCAGGATTGTAACAAATATACCCAAAACTAATGCTGTTGATATTGCAAAAGAATTAGAAAAATATTAGCCAAGTAATGCTCACCCTGAAACCCTTCAAAATGTTTCGAAATGTTCGAAACAGCCAACTGTTTAAATCTACACACCTATATGTTTTTGAGTCTACAGATATAAACATTTTATTCGTAAAGTTTGCAACTGTATTAAAATTATCGCAGTAAACTTGAAATTTCCTGGATCAAAATAAACTTATTTCGGTAGGGGTGTCGATGCTTCGGTAGACGCATGGCCATTGAAAAGGGTAAGCAAAGAAATAAGAACCGGCGGACATTGCGCCATTTCAAATTGAATTGCGTTGGAAGTAAAGTTATAAAGAATAAATCCGCTTTAAGATGTTTTGTGAAAATTAAAAAGTTGACTTTTACTTATATAATACATTTGCAGTTCATTCTACATTCTTTACAAGCAAACTCATATGTAAATGTATTAACGAAAGCGCAACTTTTTAAATTGAAAGTTAATTCAAAATTCTCAGAAATGAAAATTATATGAAATTATTTCATTTTATTTTATCGAAAATTTTACATCATTTTTTTCTCGCTTACGTTTGTATGATCTTGTTATTGATTCCATTATTGTAAACAAACAAACGTCAACCTTGATCCTTATTTTCCTGTTACATTTTCGAAATAAAATTTGAGTTACAAAAGCCGTACATAACTCATAGCCAAATGGCTTTCAAGTTAGGCCGTCCAAATTAAAGATAGTTAAGTAAAAGATACATAATTAGTGCCCAATTCAATGCATAGCTGGCTTTGCAAAAGGAAATCATATCGCTAGCATTTGTTTATGTAACCTCAATGAAGTGCAATATTAATAAAGCGAAAAAATGTTTTGGAAATTGACTTGCTTAGAGCAACACGCGATTAATAAAGTGAAAAAAATCTTTTCAATAACAATATGCCTTCGCTAATTTTCTTTTTTTAGCAAAAATATAACTATTGCGCTTCACACATGAACTATATGATTTTGTTTACTTTTCATAAATACATCAATATTCTGGCTGTCAAAAATAACGCAAAAAGCTTCAAGAAAATCATTTTTGAAAGCAATTTTTGGCTTCATTAATTTTGCACTTCATCAACGCACGCAACCCATGTGTTCACTAATTTTATGTTTGGCGCACAACTAGACACAACTCTATAACTCTATGTTTTCGGGTAAAGTTTGCCAAAAATATACGTTCACGTAACGCAAGCTATATGTGTACATTTAAATAGATGACCGATATTATTTTGACAGTTCGTGAGTCATGCACATGGGTAACGCAAGCGTTATATGTGTGGTCTTAAGGTGGCTGATACGATGCGTTGTTGTTACTTTCAAGTTAAGAAGTCCCAAGTGCTAAACACAATTAGAAGCCGTGTTAGCATATTATTTTATAAGAAAAAACGAGGAAATTGATGTAAACATTAACAAAAACCTATGGTTTGAGAAGAAATAATGAGGAAGTAAATGTAAAAAACAAATATATAAAAGACAACGGTAAGAAAATTAATGTGAAAGCTAATTAAATATTTAATTGATTAACAAAATGAAGAATGAAGAAAAATGACTTTAGAAGAAGGGCCATGAAGGCGGACTTCACTGACGCAGTAAAACGATGCAAGAGGATTGAATAAATGTTTTGGTTTGACAAATATATGTCAAATTGGACATAAATCGCATTGATTGCTTGTTTGTTAAACATTATAACATAAAACAGAAAATAAAATAAAATTTTTAATCGTACAACATAATAGATTTAAATTAGAACATATAAAACATAAATTAGATAAATAATTTCTAAATATAAAATAAGTTGGCGTTATTTCTTTCTTATGCGTTGTTTTCTGTTTGTTTTACTGATGAGCATATGCAAAGTATATGATTTACCAATGCTTGCAACGTCTCGTAAAAAGCAAAGTGCCACTCAGAAAATGCGAATAACGTATTATTGTGTTTAAGCGCTTTCTCTTGTTAAATAACGTTTTTTGTCGAACTTTAAAACGTAATTTTCATATTTTTTTTCGTTAATTACAAGAACATGTTAAAATTATGCGCGTACAAACATACTAAATTAGATAATAAACGATAAGAAAAGATAAGAAAAGGATGAATTATTTTTACAGTACTTATTTGTCAAGTTATTTTATATAATGAAGTAAATCTCTAGCCAAATTCAGCAGACTCTTAGAAGACTCTTAGAAGAAGCATTATTAATTAATATAACTATTATAAAGTATATAAAAGCAAACAAAAGCAAAAGTTTAGAAAAACCAAAAGGTTTAAAATTCATGTATAAATAAACAAGGCAAAAAGCATGTACACATTTAGCACAAAGCCACACCCGTAGCCGGCGTAAATCAGAGTAGGAAGTGAATCCCTAAACCATTGCAAAAATACAAAACCCTGGCACCGATGATAGTAAAAAAATGTATATAAATTTTCAAATCATACGAAGATACTAAGATTGAAGGTTAATTTAGATACGACATAGGAAAAACGTACGTATTTAGGGGAGTCAATTTGATGAAAATAAAGGAATCCGATATTGAAAATATATTATATATATCCTTTCGATTTTTGCAAAGGACTCTAAACGGGTTAAAAAGCTCTGCATTGGCTGAGTTTTAGGAAAATCAAGTTGGAATTTGCTTCACGAAGTAATGTTGGTGAGTCAAGTCCATCAATCCATCTATTAACTTAATTAAGAAGCAAACGTCAAGGATAAATTTACGTTTCTTAAGTGTCGGCAAGTGAGAGCAATATTTTTTCATAAGAAGGCAAAAAGACATATTCCTAATGGCAACGAAATGTACAGGATGAATAAAAGGGGCCCTAAGTGGCTGCCTTGAGGGGCTCCTGATGTTAGGGGAATTCAATCAGAAGTGATAGAGTTAAACACAATCCAAAATGATCTGTTATGAAAATAAGAGCTAATCCATTTCGACAAGTATAAAGGAAAGCCAGAGGCCTGTATTTTGAATATCAATAATTTATGGCTCACTAAGTTAAAAGCTTTACTGAAATAAGTGTACACGACATCCGTGTACAGGCCTCTGGAGAAAGTCTTGAAACATGACAAGCAAACTGTCAAAGGTTCGGAAAATTTGGTCTTTCTCTTAGAAAGCCGTACTGAAGACGATATAGGAAGAGATATAGGAGGATAATATGGAATTTCTTCTCTCCGAGTTAACGAATTTATAAAAATATTTAGAATTTTATCACGATATGGTATTTGTGATAGAAGTAGTCGCAGTTATCCATCTTTTCTAACAATATTTTTGAAATACGCCGGTATCAATATGAAATGTATGTTTTGATAAGATTATGGAGAAAACGAAAGGTTGGTTTACCACGGACGCCCCTTACAAAAATTCGAAATTCGTGCGAACAGCGTGCCAATTTATAGCATATTAATCGGAAAAATAAAAACCCATTCAAATTGCATAAGTTCGGGCATATAAACAAAATAATAATAATATAATATGAATAGACGCCGTGCAGAATAACTCATGTGTGATATGGAAAATTGTATAAAATATGTCAAATATATATGTGCACGTAAATAAAATTAATAAATACGTAAATAAAATAAAAAAAATAGATAACGATAAATATAATAAACTCCTATATAAACTTATTTAATAATAAAAAATTTCTTCATATTTATTGATATGAAACCCTTTATTGCAATGTGTTAAACCATTTGGAGAACATAGCATTCAAAATTCTTCAATTCTTCAAAATAAATAATTAAAAGAAGACAAATTATATTTGCAACATATATACACGCTGTTTGGTCTTTTTTCATAAATTTTCACACATTTCTATGTATACCATAACGTATATTCACTTAGAGACACAGAAGTGTATATGTTTCTGCTTTGCAAACATTTGAGAGAATCGGAAACTGGTATCAGAATCTGTGCCAATACAAATAATGAAAATCAAAGAGTGAGCATACAAATGATTGCTAATTAACAGCGTTACTGACATTGCTCTAATGGTCTACCGAAACCTTACATAGTGCAAAATTTTAGACTAGTTATTTTAAAAACAATTATAAGAGCATGCTCGTTATCGAAGCTCGACTCTTTTACAGTTATGGAAATACATTACTCAAGTACAATACCCGTTTGATGAATCATGGCTTTGTCACTATTCTAAAGAGCGGAGAAAGGTGTAAAATTAGATGCCTCTTTTAGAACAGAAACGCTCAAACTCAATCTGAAGGTAAGTGGTGATGGTAGAAATTCAAATGTGTGTTACTTTCTCGAAAGCTTATTGTGTTAAAATGCCTAGTCGCCCCTAAGCTAATGTGCAAGCGAAAAGCGCACACACAGCCAAAATATTTTTTTTGTGTAATATTTAAAACTAATAATTTGTGTAATAATTTAAAACTAAATGTGCTATAAAAACAAATCCACGTAATTTTGCTTAGTATTGAGCCCGACATTGAATGGTATAAGCAAATTTCAAAATTTATCTTTATTAAAATACAGATAGATTTTCAAAAAGGTGGCGAAATTCAAGTCAAAAACCAAAGACGTGCGGTTTTAATTTATTAGGTAGAACTGTTTTTATTTCAAGTCAAAGTCAAAGAGGACAAACCCGTATTGAACAAAGAAAATTAATAAGTTAACATTACAAAAATAAAAAATTGCTTCGAGAGATATTGAAGTTACTAAATCAAAGCCATCACACAAAACTGAAAAAAGTGTTGAAAATAACTCAAAACTAGACAAGAACAACTCCCTGAGTAATCAGCAATATATTCTACAGCAAGTCCAAAAAACCTATTTTTAAGTGCACACAAAAGGAAACATATTACAGAAGAGCAAAGCATAAACCACTTGTTAACGAAAGAAATCCAAAAGCAAAGCCGTAAATAGCCAGGGAAAATCAATTAAAAGTTTTGTCATTTTGGAAGAATGAGCTATTTACTGACGGAAGCAAGTTTAACTATTTTGCTGCAGATAGCAGGCCCTATGTATGGAGGTCAAATGGAGCGCTCCTTGTTAAAAATGTGAAGCCAATAGCAATGCACGATGGTAGGTCATTAATGGTTATTTTCTGCGTCTGGGCCATTTTGCTGAAGGCGTTACGAATCAGCACATGTGCCTTAATATTTTGAAAGAAAGTTTGACCCTTTACGAGCAAAAACTTGGTGTTGGTGAAGATTTTTACTTTTAACCAGACAATGACTCTAAGGCTTACAATGTGCGATTCTAGTTATTATATAATTTCCCGCAAGTTATGAATATAGGAGTCCAAATTCCATTTATAAATCCCATTGAGAATTTGGAGCTTTCAAGGTAGGAAAATTCGTCAACACTCTATATATTCCAAGGACGATTTGAAGAAAGTTCTTCAGAACGACCGGCAATAATTTAAGCCAAGTTTTTATAAAAAGCTTGTGTAAAGTGTGCCAAATAGATTAAAAATGATGATAAAAAATAAAGGCATACCACATATCTTTATTTAAGAAAAAAATTTACTTTAGATATAGTGTACAATTTTGGCTTAGGCATTGAAATGAGTAGTATTTTATATTTTTGTTTTATAAAATGGTTAATGGAATTCAATATTTAAGTTTGAGTGTATTTTTTAATTATTCATAAACTGAACTAATATAATTTATAATAACTCTTTTTTAAACTGTTTTTATGTTGATCTAATAAGAAAAATCAATAAATTACATTAGCTGTAGAAGTTTCGTTTGGAGCCACTGTACATATATGAAGTCAAGAAAAAAAAGAAAACAAAATGATAGCGCACTTGCCTTAAAAGAACAACAAAATAAATAAGTAAAAAAAAGATTGAAAGACGCAATAACACAACTGTATGAAAATTCGGGTTGATATAACAATATCAAAACGTGAAAAAGAGATTAAAAGCGAAGAAAACTGAAAACTTACATTTGAAGAATCTTATTTGGGGTCTACCTGGGATACAGATGTCATTGTTAATGTTTTGCTACTTAAAGAAGTGCATAATGATAAGGTTCGTCTAAAAAAGGCCTAAAAACTTATTATGTACCATGCGACTGAGATGGAGATACTTTGAAGGGGAAATTTAATATAGGCGATAAGAGTACATATTAAAATATTTTTTCTAATTGAGAATTAAAACCATTTTTCAACTAGTCGGCTTCACATATTAATGTTATCTAAACCATATCCAAACGAATATCTTTATAATTGATATATTTGCTTGTTCCACGCTACTGAATATATACGCGGTTAACTTAAATATGCCCGAGTAGCGCGACATGAGATTGTTGATCCTCTTTTCTCTTTCTGATTTTCTTAAATTATTATTGCATAATTGTTTAGTGTAAACATTGTACTTTTGGATAGTATTGGATATCTCGTATCCATAGATTTTTTCTCTTTATTTTCTTCCACGTTTTTCTCAATTTTTCCTTTTAGTCTAGCTTTATACAACATTATTTAATAGTATAGATCTTTCAAATACGGTTTTTTTTTTTTTAATTTTTTTTTTTTTAATGTAATTGAAACAAAATAGCAAAAGATATAAACATCAACTTGTGGCCATTCTTCCACATAAATCTGTTCTTTTTTCACCAATAAAGCGATCAATCTTGGAAAATAAGGTCGTTGATATTTCGTTGTTTATTGCAGTAAAACAATGATTTAACATAACTCCAAGGAAAAAATTTCAACGGAGTTATATCGCATGTTCTTGGTGACGAGCTCACATAGGCGTTTTTGGAGATTACACGATAATAGAACTTTTCTCTGTATTACGAGATGTATGACAAGCTATCCTGTGTTGTTGAACCCACATATCGTTTACACACACACTCACACACACATAGCGTCACCTAATTTTGGCAACAAAAAAGCGGTAATCATGTTTGTATTACGTTTGAGGGGGATGGCACTTTTTTGTTTAAAAATGAAATTTCAGCCTACGAACTATACCCAAAACTTAATTTTTGTGTGCGTAAATGTCTTTTTGTAATTTTGTGTGCGGAATTTAAACAATTTCTACACACTATTTGACTGTACATTTTTTGATAATGATTTGTAAACGATACTGAACATAAACGTCGATTTTAATTGGAATCTGACAAAAAATGTGGGCTTTACGATATTAAAAAAACCTTTTGTTTGCTTTTCACACTATAGTAAGCTTTAAGGCCTTCCAGTTATCTTCCATAATTTACGATTATATGAGTAAGGTAAGATAAAAATATATTTTTAAATCACCAATAAAATATACTTACCGGTTCTGGAGTTAGAATCTTGATTAGTAACCGGATTATTAAAGCGAACTAATTTTACAAAGAGGGTTTTTCGTCAAATATAAACGTATTTATTAAAGACCGTACTGTTTCAAAAATGATTTTTCTCTCTAAAGAGCCATTTAAAAATAACTCTAAGCCAAATCTGCATAAAAATTGCTCCGGGACCATTTCAAGAATTGAAAAACCTTCGAGATATTGAGAACGCAAACTAGAGAAGAACATGACAGAACAATACTACATATTATAAAACAACCAACAAAAGAGAATATTAAATTTAATTGGTAAGAGCTTCAATTTATATACCCCAGACTAATACAGTTATTTATCCATTTTCGTGATAATACACCAAAAATTGCACATTACTATTATTATTATTATTATTATAAATTTAGCCAAAGAATAAAATTTTAAGACTAAAGTCTTAAAGTACTAACATCTAAGGCTTCCGGTTTTATTAAAAACTCTACTGCACTTGAGATTTGAATCTACGACTATTGACTCAGACGGATTGCAATATTTATATGTAATTTATTTATTTTTTTATTCCACTTATACAGAAACTCAACTAAAACAAACAACAGTCGAGTTCAAATGACCCTAAAAGTAAATCTTAAACTAACTATTATTAAAAAATTTAGTATAAGTACAATAAAACAAATAAAAGGAAAAAAAAGAAAAAGAAAAAAAGCATGTACACAATTAGCACAAAGCCACACCCACAACCGGTACAGAACCTAGTTGCAAATGAACCCCTAAGCCATCGCAAACATGCATAAGCTTGGCAACCGATAATAGTTAACAACAATTAATTTTCGAATGATAGTGACTTTTTAGGATTAAGAGCTAGTTTAAGTACGACATTGGCAAATCTCGTGTATTAAGCAATTTTGCTTTAATGGACTTTAAAGTGTCCGATAATGAAAAAAGATGATAGACGTTATTTAGGTTCTTGCAAACACCTCTGAGCGGATTAAACAGCTCATAATTATATTTACAATGACTAACCTTAACCAAGGTAAAGTGCCTAGAGAAGCGGTTAGGAACATTAAAACTTATTTCTCCAAGTAATGACGGCGAGTCAATAGCGCCGTTTATTAATTTGATTGCGAAGCAAACGCCAAGAACAAATCTACGTTTTTCAAGAGACGGTAAGGACATGGGGGAGAAGAGAAGCAGACGGATCCCAACCCAAATTCCTAAGAGCAAACAACAGGAATTGCTTTTGAATAGATTCAATTGAGCCTACATAGCACCTATATGAGGGAGACCACACAATAGAAGCATACTCAAGTATAGGCCTAACCAAACACGTATACAGCCTTTTGGTAATATACGGATCATCTAGCTCTTTGGACCACCTCTTGATGAAACCAAGAGCGGACCTAGCTTTGCTTATCGAGATCTCAACGTGCAAATTGAAACGTAACCTACGGTCAAAGAGGACGCCTAGGTCTGTGAACGACTCAACGTCCTCCAACTTGTGCGAATCTACAAAATAATGGGTTATGAATGACTTTCTTCTAGAGAAAGAAAACTTCTTACATTTATTTAGGTTTAGTGTCATATAATTTGAAGAGCACCACGCCACCAATTTATTTAGGTCAGTTTGAACTTGATGTGATTGCGATTCTAAGGAAAAAGAAGAAAACAGTTTCACATCATCAGCATACATTAAGATCTGGCTAGATTTAATCGCCGAAGGCAAGTCATTAATGTGTAGATTAAATAAAATGGGTCCTAAGTGGCTACCTTGAGGTACTCCTGACGAAACGTGGAATTCATATGAAGTGGTGAAGTTAAACAAAACCCTGAATGACCTGATTATGCAGATAAGAGCTTATCCATTTCACTAAATGGGAAGGGAAGCCAGCGGCTTGAAGTTTAAAGATAAGTAATTTGTGGTTAACCAAATCAAACGCTTTGCTAAAATCGGTGTATATGACGTCAGTGCAAGAGCCATTGGAAAATGCCTTGAAAACCTGACAAGTAAACTCTAACAGATTAGTGACCGTAGAACTTCCTTTTCGGAAGCCATGTTGGAGTGGAGAAATATATGATTTGATGGCAAAGGCCAAACGCTGAGTCAGAATTCTCTCAAATAGTTTAGGTAAAACACTTAGCTTGGCAATGCCTCTATAGTTCTCCACGAGCCGTCTACTCCCACTTTTGTGAATAGGAATAAGATAACTACTCCTCCAACACAAAGGGAAAACACCTAAATTCAGGGACAAATTAAAAATCTTTGAGATAACACCACAAAGCTCAATAGCGCAAGGCTTAAGTACACATGATGGAATTCCATCAGGTCCAGGCGCACAACTGTATTTCAGAGAAGTCAACCCATTAAAAACGTCGTCATCAGAAATAACCAAACTGGGTATTGAAACCGAGTTAGTTATAGGATAAGGGTAATTTGCTGATGAATCAAAACTAGCAGACGAAAAGTTTCATCGGAAGTACTCCGCAAACAGATTTGATATTTCAAAATCATCCGAGGAGTCAGAGCCATTAAAAGAGACAAACGAGGGATGTGCAGAAATTTTTCTTTTTGAATTAACAAATTTAAAGAAGCATTTAGGATTAGCAAACAGAGAGGATTTAATGAACTGAAGGTATCTGCAATAATAATGGTGGTTGAGGGAGTTAAATCTATGCCTTGCGGCTGAGTACGCGAAATAGTCTAAAGAAGAGCCACTTTTTAAAAATTTCTTGAACAGCTTGTTTTTCCTATTCTTATAATACCTAATTGTCGTATTAAACCACGGGGGACATCTACCTCGAGGTCGGCACTGCTTAAGCGGAACAGATGCAGCAATAGCTATATTTAATGTATTGTAGAACGATGACAATAAGCTTTCTATACTCCCGGTTGAGAAGTCAAGCCTCATATGTGAAAGATGAAATTTTAGCAATACTATATTGGTTTTATGAAAATCATAATATTTGCTGGAAAAGGTTGGGTTGGGACTATTAAGGCAGTTCAACGAACCGTCATACTTGTGATGAAAAGAAATACACAATGATGGATGATAAGGATCCTCAGGTAAACTAAAAGATAATAGCCCATTTTATGAAAACCTTTATGCTGGAGAGCGCCCAAAGTGTTAATTGACGTGATCCAAACTTAGCAAAACTGTTTTACTTTTTTTTTCATTATTTTTCACTTGTTTGCGTCATAAACAGGTACAAATTAGAGTTTGGCACTATGCAAGGGCTCCCTTTTCGTATGAAGCTCTAAATATGGTGGGATCTAATTATTACACCTATGTGATGTAAATATCCTAGGGTTAATTTTTATACCAAATCGTCACTTTGGACCAGTTTTCATCATGAAACACTAAAACTTAAACCGTTTTGCCAAAGTGCTTAGTGTTCATGGGAACCCTTACATAGAATGGCGTCCAACAAATAAATTTCTCGTCCATTGACCCAGTTCGTTACCATTATAGACCAATTTTCCCTATGAGAATATATATAGTAGAAATGCTGAGATTGGCGCTATGTGAAAAAGTTTGACAAAATTTTAGATATTAATGTCATCACTACGAATCCTCATTATCAAATCAAAGTGACCACGCCAGACTCAAATAGAAAGTATAGTTAAATTAGTTAAAAACCTGATTTTGAAGTGTAATGATGATAAATTTAATTTATGGTACGCATTTTTAGAGAATAGAAATAAGCTAATCAAGTATTTAAGACTGTTGCCACCAGAATTGGTAATGGATGGAATGGAAAGAGTCATGACACCTGGAAATAATAACTTTTGTAAAAATACTAACACAATCGTATCAACTTTGTAATATAATAGTTATGTAAATGGAAAATACTATGTTGAATATAACAAAGGAAAAAACAGTTCTAAAATAGGAAAAAGTTGATGAGCGCGACACGCCGAGACCATTTATGGTCGAGAATGATGGAAAGCAATACCGAAGGGCTTCATATTCACAATCATCGTAACACATACTGAAAAAGAGCGCAGTCTTTAAAAACGAAATATGTCCGATTTTCAAAAGACCAGTTAGTAGCGTGGAATTAATGCAGTCTATCCCAAAAAGTTGAAGCTCAAATAATAGTTCCCGAAGGTAAAAAGCTTACAGTTCTAGATTTTGCCAGGCCTTTCTATTTGTGAAGTTTTTCAAGCAAATGAGCCACGTGATGAGCGCGAAGACATGCGTATTGATTTCCTTCCGTACATTTTGGTTAGTCAGTTATCGAGTTTTCACAACCGTTCGTTTAATGCCTCCTGCAGCGATGGCCTCCATACGCTTGCTATTCAGTATTTCACAGCTTGAAACAAAAATAAAGATGAGTAAATTGACGAACTATTTATATATTTATTTAAGAATATTACATATTTCCTTAATCTTGTATTATAATATTATAAACACATGAAATACAATTCGTATTAGAATTCGTACAGTGTGTATGATGTACATAGCGAGGGGAATTTTAGAAACAAACACCTCCGAATAAAGTTAAATATTGCTATTAAATACAGCTTGGCTTGTGAAATAGGTAAGGTATTAGGGCGTACAACTGTTGAGCTATAAGACTGTTGTTATGTACATGACAAATTCATAAGAATTTTTTTTGTAATAATTATTGTTTGTAGTGAGTCTACATTTGCTATTTTGTGCAACTTTTTGATAAAAAGCACCTAGACACGTTTATCATTATTTTTAATAACTTATTTTGGCATGTTTGCATATGTTTGATGCAGGTTAGAGAACAGTTACTCTGTACTGGAGACAATATATACAATGAAAAATAACTTTACATAAAAGAATCCGATTTGTAGTACTCAAATTAGAATTTCTATATATTAATGGCACTTTTTGCCAATGTTGTACGTATTTTTGATATGCTGAAGATGATTGCAGAAAATTAAGTTCTTGTCCAATATAACTCCTAAGTACATAACAGAAAAAGAACTTCCATGACGTCGATCTATCAAAGCAGATGAAAAGAGGAAGTAAGAGTTTCTTTTTTAAGTAAAAAAGACGGCTCATGTTTTATCTGCATCTTAATTTTCCATTTAGTTAGGCAATTATATATGGTACTAATTACAATTTGCAACTTGCTAACTATGTCATAACCAAGTTTTTGCGATGAGTATATGGCGATATCATCGGCTTATAAGGCAACGTGGCAATCGTTAAGTTTTGGGACGTCAAAATAGAAAATCCAATACAGAATTGAACCCAGAACGGATACTTACCGAACACCTGCAATAGTGGATATAAAATCAGAAAATTTATCTAAAAAAGAAACTCAGAAATATCTTCCAGACAAAAACTTTTGAATCATAATAACTTCAACAAGCAGAAAACAAAGAGATATTATCTTAAAATTAGACCACTACGGCAAATAGAATCAAAGGCTTTTTCAACATCAAAAATGCCAGCATAGGCTTTTGTAGATCAATATTGCAACTCTTCTACCTAACTGACTATTCTTTCATATAAGGTGGATGCTAAAGTTCGTTTGAGTACTTAAACCTAGTTTCAAAAAGTAAGCATTCATCAATAATATTTTGGATTAAAAAGTCGAAAAGCCCAACGGCGTTAGTCCCGATAAATGCGATAGTCCCGAAAAATGATTTTAACCATTATTTAACGTTAGAATGTATAAAGTTAATAGCGAATTGCGTAACAGCAAGA
The DNA here is from genome assembly GCA_001077435.1 of Glossina morsitans morsitans. Lineage (NCBI taxonomy): Eukaryota > Metazoa > Arthropoda > Insecta > Diptera > Glossinidae > Glossina > Glossina morsitans. The sequence goes on along the minus strand of CCAG010016649.1, from coordinate 3,524 downwards.
AATTGTCCTTGTTTATTTGTACACATCTTAAGATTATTAACAACGCCAAAACCTGAATGATTTCATTTTTCATGGAAAGATCAGCATTGCGGTCAAGCACTGAGGCGAATGATTATTTGTGTTGCATATCCATTGCAGTATTAACGAGAACCGAATTATTGTTAAATGAGCTTACACGTGCTTGATGACAGAGAAGACCTGAAGAAGAGTTTTTCTGGAATTTTGGTTTTCTCTTATGCAATTTGTCCTTTATTTGTGGATAAAGAGCACGATCAGCATATGCGCTGTCCATGGAATTATGATTTTGGCTGCAATTTGTACGTCTTATGGAAGAATTGTCAGCATAATCAGCACATTTCGGCTTTATATGACCTATTCGAACTTTTGCCGGTTTCTAGATTTAACTGGCTCACCTTTTTTCTTTCGCATGTAATAACGAGAAACGAATTTACATTCCGGTGTAGGCTATTTAAGTGCACTGTACTGTTTTGAAAATAAACGATAAAAATCATATTGTCCCAATGATTGTACCTTTTGACAACCATTTCGACGTCATTGGACTTAAATCGAGTGCAACGAATGCGGCTACAATCTCGTTATATTATAACTCGCTCCACACTTTAAAGCACAACGTTAAACAGTTTATTATATCTATTCTCGTAAGTAAAATATTAGTAACATGCACTTCGAAAGACCCAAAAACTTTTTTGACACTAATTTAAATTTTTTGCAGAGAAAACTCTTTGATATTAATTTTTTAAAATCAGATTTTTCATTTCAAAAGAGTGCTGATGCAGCGCTATTATTGGAGGGATATACTCCATTTTTTGAACAGCGTTATCAGACTCCATTCCCTCAGTATCATTGATCTCAACTGAAATTTGATAACTGCGGAGGAAATATTTCGGCAAAGTTCCAAAGTTCGCGAAATAAATGCCGACTTCAATTCCCTTTAGTGGCCTTCAATACAAAATATAATACTATTCCGCACTTCTAAGTCGTCCCTCGACAGCACTATCACCGCTCATCTCAGCATACTTTGTTAATTAAGATGAGCTTAAGCTTATCAAAATTTGATCTGATCACTCGAGTATGTAAACTAAGACATTGTATCTAACCTTCGCTAATCGTTGAAACAAGGAACGAAAGAATACATGAAATAATTGAGTGAACGTTAACATATATATGTTTTCGATTTTTTACTCAATGAATTGCTATTTGGTAGAACCCTAAGAGTGTATACCGGCTCGAATTCAGACGTCTTATTACACGATGTATAACAGAAATGGTAAATCTACCAAATAATAGCCAAATTGGCTTCAAATTTTAATTGTCATTTACCGATTTCAGCTTCGGTTCAGTCTAAAATCAAGCAAGCACAATTAACTTAAGCGCATGTGATCGGCCCCAGCCTTATTAAAAATGAACCCCAAAGTAACAACTGTTACTAGCGGTGCAACATGTCACACAGGTCTGAGCGCTCTTTCACGATGACGAAATTTTTTTTTCCTGTTCATTATATGTCCCCAATTCCCTTTTTCCCTTTTAAAAAGCATTCAACTAAACTTGTAATATATTTTATTATTTTTTATTATTAAAAATACGTCTATGTATAATTTTTGCTGCTCTGTACATGTAATCGTATAGAATAAAGACTGGTCTTTATATTTTGCATTCTATTATAGAAAGGAAAGTTGAAAGGAAATTCATAACTACTATGTACTCAATAAAATAAGCGATAAATTGTAATTTATAATTGTTTTAATAATTTTATAAGAAAGTTACAAATATAGGAAAACCAAATTAACATTTAATTTAATTATAAATAAGTAAAGAGATTTAAAGAAAGTAGATGGATACGCCTGAGAGTAAGTCCCCATTGATTTTTTGAAAAGCTTCATGTGTATGTACGATTTGAAAATGGAAGCAACGGTCTGGTAACGCTGGTAGCTTGTTTCAAAGGTTGGTAGTGTGGTGCAGTATGCGGCGACGAACGGGCGGCACTGAGAAAGTCGAGTAAACCTTGTAGAAGCAGTAGTAGAACTTAACTGGTCATCATGAACAATCGCTTCTACAAATTTACATAAATAATACCTCTTTTTGCACTACAAAAAATGAAAATCCGCGAAACAACTATTTTCAGCGCTTAAACATAAAGAAACATTGCATTTGCTACATGGCCACTGTGTGGTACGTTTATATAGAGAAGTTTTGCACCTCAATCTATTTGAAAATATAGGCCAGTGACCAGCGCCGTCTTTTCGGACATCCGAAATAAACCTTTAGGTTTTGTCGCCTGCAAACTTTGCTTTAATAACCGATCTCTTTTATTGCCGTTTATATGATATCCCATATTACAAAAATCATCAGTCAAATCATTGCAGAACTGGTCAAGATTTGGCAGTAGTTTGTTTGGGATGCCCTTTGCAATGAAGTTTTTTTTCATAGGTATCTGCGAATTTAGTACCACAAGGTCCAGAAGATGATAGAATAGCTGAAAGAACCATGTGTGGTTTTTGGTTTTCATACGATAGCGATCTAAGCAGCTATCCACTAAGTCAGCTCTTCCCATGTGTACTCTTGCACTATTTTTAGACAAGAGATATCGATTTTTTGCTTTTTTCGCTTATCATATCGACAGATATTGTCTACGGGTTGCAAGCCAATATAAGTAGACAACAACAAACAAAGTAACAACCTTGTTGTCTTTCCACACCGTCGCTGTAAAGTCGAGATCTTCATGGTGAGAAATTCTTTCTTCATAAGTTTCCCTAGGAATCGTGGTCTTCATTAGGCATTCTTATCGGCGACTCATGAAAATGTTTCATTTAAGTGGTTCAGTTTGGCAACTGATCGCGGCGTGATTGCTTCGTTCTTTTCTGTAAAGAGCAGTGCATTGTTTTATTTCTATTTCTTTTTGCGCGTAATTATTCGCATTTTTATGAAAGGCATATTATTATAAAGGCATAAAGTTAAAAGGTGTAAGAATTTCAAAAAGGAATTATAATTATCTTAATTTATATTAAAATTTTGATGTTTTTCATTTTTGGTTCTTGCATTCAGCACAAGTGTTTTTCTTTTGGTGCTATTATAGTTTTTCGCTTGCTCTTTAATTACCGTTGCTTACTAGTGTGAAATCTTCGTTTAACTTCTGAGAAAATTGCAGTGATTTTGTTTTCTCTCTTTTTTTATAGTCTTTGCTGGTTGGTTTAGATTTCTCTTATTCTCGTGTTCTCTTGTTACAGTGTCAACGTAACGGAGAAATTTTTTTAAATTTTTAGAAAAATTTAGTGTAGTGACCCTCTTGATTGGGCTCTTTCTTTTTTTGTTCTTCTCCTCATAATCCATCTCCATCTTGACATGGAGTGTCTATATACTTCATGTCGTGCCAAATCTGGTCCGGAATCTGATAGGTTCATTATGTGCTGGCTTTGCGATCACTTTGGGCATGCAAAGTATGCCGGCATTATAGGCCGTACTGCTAACGCAGTCATTGATCCTTCCAAAGGATTACGTTGGTCATG